>BMAO01017727.1:0-32841 GCA_019973975.1 Trichonephila clavata
CAATTAGAAGAATTTGTATTGTTTGTAGTTTTAAGGAGTTTGTAAGTGCTCCAAAAACAACTTTTAAAAACATCACTCAAATGGAAAAATAAGATTTATCTAATTTAGAATAAATGTTATGAAATTAGAATTTTTGAATAAAGCGGGATTTTCATATACAGTAGGATCCTGTTTTAACGAATTCGTCGGGATATTTTGTTCGTTAATTCAGAGTTATTCGTTATATTGCGGTCCAGATATAAAATACAATTTTTTGCACTTATCTTTTGGAAATTCTACTACAAGCAACTTCACGAAAAATATCCTTATTTATATAGAAATTATATACTTTTTATTCAACAGCTAAAATACTATGAGTGAATTATGACGCACCAGTTAATTGGGCATTTTAAAATACTGACTGTTGGTCAAAATAATTATAGGACTACAAATTTAAAAATTTTTAAAAAGAGAAATGGATCCCAGTCAAATGTGGGATCGCTATACTTTTTGAACTGATTACAAAAAAGGTTGCAACAGTTGGCTCGGGAGCGAGAGAATATTAACGTCGCACTGATTAGCAACACGAGGGCTTCTGGCGACGGTCCGCGTAATTTTGAACCATGGTCAAGTGACGTGGACGACACCTGAGCTGGCACCCCCTCTCCTAACTACCACACCACACTAACGGGAGGACGTTTGAGCTCTCGACAGATTTAACGTGCATCGCGCCCCTACACGGCGGATCTTCAGTGGTACTAGGATCGAACTCATGACACGCTAGCATGATCCGATGCTAGACCACTCCGCCAAGTTGGCTTGGAGCTAATCTATACAAAGGAACTCCGCCCAACTGGCGCCAACACTGACTAATAAAATGTTTGACAATTCTTTTTTGATTTCTGACACGAAAAAGTTCTTTTTCGACTTTATACAAAGAAGAAAAAACTGGGCACTGAGCATGAGATATGTTTTCATAGTTTCCAAGCAATGCAAAGCATCAGAAAATGTAACCTTTATCAATTTCTGCATCAGAACCGTTATTCATTGTCTCTGACAAATGAACAATTTCTTCAACTTCAGTTGCACAGATAGGCAGTCCGTCATCAGATGTGAAATAATTATTAAAATCTTAAAATATCCCCGCGTTGTGGAGTCGGATGAGATAATAAAGGAATTTCCTGTCCTCTTCAAAACTTCCACAATAGGTTACACTCATGACTCATCTGTACCTGCAAAGTCTGATAATGGTCTGAATCCTTTCCTGTTGAAATTTTCTGCTAACAAGAGAAGTCTTTTTCTGTTCGGACAAAAAGGGTATGTCATTTGAAAAGAAATCCAATTTTTTCGCATACTAACGAATAAAACAAATTTGGTTGGCTGTTTAAATAATCCGTTAATTCAGGGTTTATTATTCGTTGCATAGGGTTTCATTTTAATCGGAGAAAGAGAAAATTCGTTAAATCGAGGTCCGACTGTATTTTAGAATTGGTACTTACGTATTATAGTCGACCAACTTCGCCAAACCCAAAGACATCGCCAATGCAAAAAAAGTCGCCAAATGCTGTTGACTTATTCCACCTGATCTAGCCACAGGCTAGACCAAGTTTTTGAGTCCAATAATCTTCAAAAAATCATATACAAGAAGAGGATTGGAGTATAAGATCTTCTCAAGATCCGTACAGTTCAACAAATGTTCCGGAGAGGCCTGCGCTGTGAGTTGTAGTTTTGTACTCATTAAATAGGCTTTTTGTCCTTCAACAAAGGAGAGGTATATAAGCGTTCTCACTTTAAGTCTGGAGAGGGTGGACTTAACGACTCTATCCTCCTTGATGGTAAGGATACCACCTGGGATCTGCCTATTATTTTGGAGCAGATCTCAGAGAATATAAGGGTGTTATACTTAGAACTAAAACCTCAGTGGCGCCTTTCTTGACCAAAAAAACCCCTTGTCTATCAGAGCGAAGAACATTACAGCCCTTTATTTTTAGCTTGACATATTCTTTTAATTTAGTCTCCTGAAGAGCAATTATTTGTTTTGGTCTTCCTGGAATTCAGTAAGATACAATATGTATTATACCATCAAGTTTAATCCTTGTAGTATAGGTTGACAATCCATTTATATTACAATGAAGGATTTTTTAAAGAGCGATACTTAATTGGAGACCGTCGTATACTTTTTGCGGAGGACCCTCTGCCAAAGCCCCAGTGCACTCCTGATTATTCTGCACGACGAGTGATGCAGCATGATTAAAAGAAAAAAAGAAAAGTGGAAAAGTTTCTGTAGGTCAGAGATCCGGAACACCCGAAGGCAGAAGTCTGGTTTAGCTCCTTCGCCTGCAGACCTTAACCGAGCAAACTGAAAGAAGCCTTCATGCTTTGAGTGACCTTTCCAGGAGTATTTACTCCGGATATACACATTCGTCCATCCTCTCAGGAACACCCCTTCGCCATTATTATTACTGTATTCGAACGTGCGCGGGAGTAGTTTCCACTTTTGGCTAGAAATTACGGCATTTGGCGACACCTTTTGATATGACGAAATTGGTCGATAGTATAATACGTACCTCAAAATTCATAAAAAAAATCAGAGGAATAGCCACTTTTTAATTCATACGAATTCAACGATTTTCTTCAAAAATTTTACTTTTGCAGTAAATATAAAAATAAAATGATACAGTGGGTAAAAAAAGTATATATATTTGCACACCTACATTTGTGTTAGCAATTCATAAAAAGAAGCATTAGGAAATAAAAAAATTGGTATTGCCAAATCAGAATAAGTTTAATCATCCAAAGCAAACAGAAAAATTACAATATAAATAACAATGCTTTTTTGTAACAAAATTAAAATATCTCGTGTCAAAAAAGTATTTGCACACCTGCATGAATACAAAAGAAATAAAATATATAAGCAAATTTCAAATAACTAATATTTAGTATGCATTCCTTTAGCATCTATTACTACTTGTAATCTTGCTGGCATTGATTTAATTATATTTTCTGTAACAGTAGGGTCAGTGTGTGTGTGTGTGTGTGTGTGTATTCGACCACTCTTCAATAAAGGCTTGTTTAAGGGCAGATTTGCTTGAAATCTTCCTTTTCTTATTTTTAAATCCATTTTCCAAAGGATTTCAGTCTGGTGATTGTGGTGGAGTGGCAAGTTTTCTGGGTACATGATAAAGCAACCACATACGTGTTATACCGGCAGTGTGCTTGGGATCATTGTCTTGCTGAAAATAGTACGAATTACTGATACCAATTTTATTGCACTTTGTGGCAAGTTATCTCGCAACACATCAATATAGGTTCGAGCTGTCATATTCCCATCAATGAAACACAAATTACCAACTCCTTTGCTAGCCATGCACCCCAAATCATAACAGAACCTCCTCCATGTTTAACTGTAGGTAACACATTTTTGGTATGAAAAGCAGTACAAGGTTTTCTCCAAACTAATTTCCTGCCATCTGATTTAAAGATATTGAACTTACTCACGTCGGAGAATATGACATTTTTCCAGAAATCAATTGGCTTATTTTTTTATATATTCCTATTCGAATTCAAGTCTCTTCAGTCTATTTCGTTCAGTTATGAGAAGTTTTTCCTTGGAGATATCCCATAAATTTGTGCATCATGCAGGACATTTCGAACACTTGGGCACAGATTTAATCTCCAGATGTTGAAGCGACATCATTGGCTAATGTAATTGCACTAACAAATGGATTTTTCGATGCTTCCCTTATGATTTTTCGTTTAATTCGTAGTGAAAGTTTCTTTGGGCGTCCAGAGCGCAAGTTATTTGATGTAGATCCTCTTTCTTTATGACGTTTTATAACATACCGAACAGTAGAGAAGCAAACATTTACTTTTTTACCTATTTCTCGATAACTTAGGCCATTTTCAAGTAGAGAAACAATTTTTTCTAGCAACGAAATCGGCAATTCAGATTTCTTAGGTGCCATTACAATTTGAAATCGACAATCAACTGATAAAGTTTCGACAATACCTCCTTTTATAGTCGTCTTACGTATGTTATTTACTGCGGGATGACTGTCAAATAATTAGCAAAAAAAATGCAAATTTGCTAAAGTTGAGTTGAGCGTGCAAATACTTTTTTGACATAACATATTTCAATTTTGTTGCAAAAAATGTTTTTTATTAATATTATTGTAGTTTTTGTAATTAATTTAAATGAATAGGCTTATTTTATTTTTAAAATGCCAATTTTTATATTTCTTAATGCCTTTTATTATAAATTGTGAACAAAAATGTATGTGTGCAAATAATTTTTGTACCCACTGTATATACATAAAAAAAACATTTATATAAAGCATGTCAGAAAAGTTGTTTTTGTTCTCGATACATTTCACTATTGAAGAAAAAGATCACAATGCCAAATTGAATTCTGGAGCAGAATATACCTTCATTTTGTATTTATTGAAAAAGTTTTATTGAAGGACTTATTTTCAGTTTCATTTTTTAAGGATAGATGAGAATTCAGCTAAGTAAGTTACATTTTTATTCGAACACATCTGTTTCCTCAATGAAAACATTTTTGTCAATAAAATAACAAATTCTCATACTTAAAAAAATTATAAGCTTCAACTGTGTGACTGTACATATACTGTATTTTTTTTGCACCTTTTGAAGATTGAAATACGATTTTTTGTGCGTACATGATTTTATTACTTTATAAAAACTTTATGATTTATGAAATATTTACTATTCACCGGCAAAGAGATAGGAATGTTTTACATGTCTAGACGTAAAACAAAAGTGGATTTCGGTTTTATACACTTAATAATATATTTTTTCTCTTATTCTAGTGTCATTTATTTTAACTTTTCTAACCAGGAAGAATTGCGCCGTTAACCATTTATGGTAAATTTAACACTCATGATAAAAAAAAGCAACACTGTTGCCATTGAAACACACACAAAAAAAGACAATATAAAAGAAAAGATGGAGCAATTATCTGGAAAATTCCCAGATCTTTAAAAGCGCGATCGAATGGATGCATTTATCTCACAACACATCATTTTATTCGGTCTCTTAAATTGCCCCCGCCTTAAGCACTTTTTTCTCCACCGAGAACGCAACCATTTCGAAGAAGATTAAAAATGATTTCTGCGGATCAACTGTTGAAGTCATTTTCTGCTAGATGGATAAAATAATGGTAAAATACTCTTTTCTGCTGTGTGGATCGATAAGGTATTGAACTACATTTTATCTCTTTCTGGATGCTCAAAAATACAGGAAGATTTTTTTTTTTGAGTTAAGGGAATAGTTTTTTTCGGATATTGCACTTGTATACTAATTTGTTTTCCATCTCTGATATTCCAAAATTGTGTATAGAAGATATAGAAAAGTATCAATCATTTTTTCCTCCATCAAATCTCAGTTCCAACAGCAATATTTGAAAACAATACTATTTTGTAGATTTTCCTGATCTCAAATAAACTTTGGATGAATCTGTTGTTCTAATTTGGTCGTCAAGATTATATAAAATCGAAGAAACTGTTGGGAATTTTTTACCAAGTTCTTCATTGGTTGGTATCCAATTTTGAACCATAGTTAAATTAAAGAAGATATCGGAGTTAGAACTTTTTTCCAATTCACTAACGTAATGGTCTTTTTCTATTCGTCAGATAGATTTAATGGGAGTTTTTCCTAATATTCGATGAGTTTTCTGTGGAATTAGAGCTTGATCAAGTGGTTTGACAGGAATGACCAGCTATGGCTCAATTGCAGCCAAAAGGGAGGAAATGATGTAGTCCTTGTAAAAGTTATTTTACTGCCGATGATCAAATTCGACTCAGAAGACGTATTGCTATATTTTATTGCATCTTAATATAGATGGGAACTTAAATAATGAGAAATAATTTAAATTCTATTTTCTGTGAGTAAAAAGATTTTAGTTTTATTGAAAAATTCATTGTGTGGAGAATCGAAAAACTGAATAAATCTGTACCTAATTTAAAAACAGTCTTTGCTAAATATGAATGCTTATTACTAATGATATTGAAAGAAGTCAGTCTCCATTGAAAAAACATTCGCAAAGGGATTTTTTTTTATTAAACTTACACAAAATGCACAGTCTGAAAAAATATGACAAAATACATTTTAATACAATAGAGTTAGATATTAATTAAATGGAGTTTATCTTACCTACAGAAGATTATTCTTACATATTCAAACATACGTCTGGGTGTTATGAAATTCGTAAATGTGTCATATGAAAACATACAAATACATAAAATTTTGTGTAAAATACTTTTAGAAAAATTTGGTATATATAAATTTTATCATGCCCAGAAAAAGACTTTCCCAATCAACAACTCGTTTTTTAAATCTAATTAACATTTATAAATGTAATTAATTTAGATTTATAAAGATAACTATTTTAAAACCTTATTGATAAATGAAAGTTTTATAGGCAAGCACTGAAAAAAGTCTTTTAAAATAAATTATTTTTAAAAATGATACATTACAATTTTATATTCTCCCTTATATGTATTCTTTCTAATTTATATTTTATGTTAAATTTCTTTCAAAATCTTTTTTTAAGTTTTTTCACCTACCAATAGCAAATTTTTTAAAGAATACGTTTAGAAAATTCTTAATGAATTAAAAAATGCTCGATGGTTGTAGCACTCGAAGCTGAATCCCACCTCAATTAATCATGAGGCTTGGAGTGAAAAAAAGTTCCGATGGTATGTATTTAAATCACATCACAACAAACACTCACTTAGCACATTATCTTCTTCGAGATTTTTTAAAAACATTTATAAATCTCGTGCACCACGCAATGTATAACACGGGGGCATACAACACAGACAGAAGAAAGGGGATTACAACACAAACATCCATGCCTTCTCCGGGATTCGAACCCATTCCCTACATGGCACCGCAATCAGCTTCACACTGACCACTATATCGGATGGGCGGTTTCTTCAGGATTAAGAACCGATTTCAATGTCCATTCAAAAATTAAGAGAATCTACAAACAGTTCTACGTTTTACGGTACAAGACATTATCCGTTTCTTACCTGTCACGATTCACTTAAAAGGTTCGTTTTTTTATATTGGGAAAACAAGAAAACACAAGTAGTAAATCATCTGTCTCGTTGAGCTGTACTAAACTGATATGGTCCTTAACAATTCTTCTACTATTACTAGTCGTGGAAAAATTGGAATCGGACTGTTTTTTAATAGTTAAATCAAAAATCTCTTCTTCAACGAGTGTAGGACGTTCACACCGTTGCCCAATCTTTTTCCAGTTCCTAAATTATCGATTACATATGCTGTCATCGATAGTGAGTGATCTTCCCACAATCTTAATGGCCTGCTTAGGTAGCAACAGAGCCTTTATCGAACACGTTGCATGTGATTTATCATTTTCTATGTTACTCCGACTCAGATGATTTTACAAATACTGTACTAATAGAAACCCCGTACATTTATATGTTGATGTATCTGCACGTTTGATTGGCAACTATTTCAGTCATCACAACTTTTTGTGCTACGTCAGCTTAACTAGAAATTTTCATCTTCAAAGTCGAGTAGAATTCTAGCACACATACCTGATAGTTCACATACTTCTAATACTGATAATTATTGAACTCAAATTGAGTGAAAATCTAATAGAGTTTTCAGAAAAGTAAATATTATATAGTTGTTAAGTTCGTTATAGACAATAGGCCTTGATTTTTAACAAAAGAAAATTTTGCCCATGCTAATTTTATTGAGGCATTTTCGTTGATATAACGTTTGAATTCTTAATCTTCTAACTAAAGAATGAATTCATATTTTTAAGATAAAAACTGGGATCAATAGCAGCCAAAGTTTATTCCCCACTGACGCTTTTCTTCTTAAAATCCCACAAATGATTCAAAAGATCTCCGGATGAATGATAAAAATATACTAAAACTAAATGCGTAATAACTTCAACCAGAGTGAATTCTGCACTACAATCCCTTTCTTCCAACTGGACTAACATAAATTAAGAATAATTACAAAAGATGCCAATTTAAACAGCATAAATTTAACAACAGACGATTCTATTCAGTAAATAAATTAAATATTCAGGGGAATTAGAATTGCATGTATTATTGAATTAAAAAAAGCAAACGATAATAAAATGGAGAATTTTGATAGTAAACAATATCTATAATGGGGTCGATTCATCACTAGAGGGCGCTGCGATCGTGGCCATCATCACGTGATTAACAACGTGCTATCATGTAAACAAATAACAGCTAATGGTATGACACTTGTGATTGCGCGCTAACTTTCAAATTTGTAAACATTATTATTTTATATTCTTAAAAATATTTAAAGTACTAAAAAGAATTTAAATATATTTTCTACTATTTTAGTTTAAGAAAAGGGACCAAATATATGTAATTTTAGTTTGTATTAGATTTAAGTTTAGTTTATACTTCCATCCTTTGGCTTCGAATTTTTGTATATTTATAGGCTTAGTAATTATTTTTTATAAGTACCCGCCACTTTATGATTTAAATAATTCTGCAGCGCTCTATTGAACAAATTGCTTCTGGAATTGGGAGAAATCTATTACTGTCACAAATTATGTTGTAAGCGAATTTTTCCGAGAAAAATGCGTGCAGCTGTTAATAGGGAGTGGCTCGTCAAAACAAAGAATTGTTTTGACTACTGAGCCAGAATTATTAGTTAATAGTTCGGCTGTAGTGTGTGAATATAGGAAGAGATACTGCTAATGAGTAGGATCGACCTAACAATAAAATTTTTACATTCTAAAATGTGTCACGTTTCAGAGCAGATGGATATATACATTCGTTTGGAAAGGTATTTATTAATAAATTTGACATTAATTGTATTCTTTTATAAATAAACTTCTTGTAATTATGAAAAAATAGCCTGTGAATTCCACTGTTATTTTCTAAAATTTATATTAAGTTTCCTTTTTGCTGTTCTTGAAATCCATTTTAGTATTATTGTTTGGATATCAAAGTTTTTAATGTTAATTATTGTTTTATTTTTTAAAATTGTATGGAAATATTCGTTTGGTTTACATGTATTGGATAATTTATATGCAATTCAATAACTCATAAGAAATAATTTATACTAAAGAATAATTCAATAAAGTTAATCATTATTTCTAAAAATTATGTATTAATATGATTCCCTTAATAGTGTAAGAGTGTTTTCTTTTTTAAACTTTCAAGACAGTTTAAAGAGAAATTTCTAAAAGGAATTTCAAACCTTTGTAAATGATAATTACTAAGTAAAGCCAGACAATCAAAGCTGGCTAATGTGTTATTTCATTACAGAATCATCATATATTTCAAAAGATCTTACTATGTCTTTGGAATTTTTATAGAACAGTTGTTTAAAAAATTAGTATACAATAACAAGGTTTCAATTTTATGTATCCATATTAATGCAAATAAAGATTGAAACTGAAAAAAAAAATTCTCTTTTGGAATACATCTTAGAAAATTTTTTTTCACATGAGTACATAATGAAGTAATGTCACCGATAGTCTTTCAATAGAATATGAAAAATGCATTTTTTAAATTGCAATGAATCTCTTTGTTAAAAAAATAAAGTTTTCACATGCTTCACTTGTATTATAATCATGTAATATTAAAATTAAATGTTCATAAATGATGCATGTTAAATAATTGTAATTACTAAAATAAACTAGCTAACAAAAATTTTGTATGCTCCTATATGTAAAAATTTTCACGAAAATAATTTAGCACGTTTCAAACAATTTCTAAAATTTTCCCCATATTTTAATATAATTCATTTTTTTTGTCCAAGGAGACAATAATTTATAAAAAAAGATTCAAACATTTGTAGGTGATAATTACTAAGACTAAAATTGCTAAATATTAGTATTTTATAACATATTTTTAAAAACTTCATAATGTATTGGTATAAATCATACTATTTTAAGGCCTCACAATGCCCTAAACATTTTTAAAAAAAACAATTTTTTGACACTTTCTTGTGGCTCATACCATTGAGAGAAGCTTGCCACCAAATTATATTATTAAAGATTAAAATCATTATTAAACATCAACAAGTTACCAAAGTTTATCATGAATAAACAGAGTTCCATTCTAATCAAAATAAGATTCTACTTCTTATAAGCAAGATAATTAACTAATTATATCATTAGTTTACAAGGAAAATCCTAAATTTCAAGAAACTTTTCAGTTTCCCAAATTATTCTTGAGCAAAATATTAAATTACTTCAAAGTTTTTCAAAGAAATGCTAAATCAGTACTCATACCATTCCAAAATTAGGAACTTATGTATTAAACTGCCAAATAATTTTGCCAAGCAAAAACACATCAAGAACTTAAAAAACTTATGTTATTATTATTACTGTGTTCAAACATGAGCAGGAACAGCTCCAGTTATTGGCTGTATAATGCAACAACATCCCACTGAATCAAATGTCTATACATAAAGCCAGATTTGGTTTCATGATCCTAATTCTCAATAAATATATAATTGATCCAAGTATATTGATCCAATATTTGTAAGTAACTCAATGTGAAAAATTTATTCAGGACTTATAAGCAGGATAATATCAATATTAATGAGTCTTTTAGACTTTTATATTTATGTAAAAATAAATCGATATAAAGCACAAATCTAATCAATAATGATAAATCTTCTACAAATTGGGCAAATACGTATAAATGCTTATTTGTAATACATAGTAAAAAAAATTGTACAAGTGTGTGATAGGTTTATACCACAGTCAAACTCCGAAAAACAAATGTTGTGCTAATAGATACCACACAAATATATTACAATTATTTATTTATTTATTTTGTAAAAGAATTAGGGATTCAAAAATGACTTTATTTTGATCATGTAAGAGTGAGCAGGAATTTTATATTCCATAAATGGACATAAACATATTCTATTATACACAGATTTTAATTAAAATTTTTTAATTCCTTAATTTATTATATTTGGAAATCAATTCTCGATTAGTCATATCTTTTACCTAAAATAGCACAGCGAGTAAGGACTTTCAAAATGTTGCATAATTTTTTTTACATGTAATTTTACAAATGGTAAATGATAATTTTGTTTAAAAATGGTACTTGATTAATCATCAAGTATAAACATTAAAGAAGCTGTAGTAAATTAAAGTATTTTTCCATTTCTATAGTGAATGGTTCTCAAAAATGTTTCTTTTTCCCTGTAATATTCTAAAATTATTAAAAACAATAAGTTTTTGATTTATATGTATGTATACCTGTTTTTGATACAACATGTATGGTTACATATCAGATTTTTGCATCCTAATTTTTTAGATAATTAAATACTGAAGTATCTCTGTTAACTACTGTGAAGATGTGTAAAATTTAGATTAACTAAACATATGTTCTATTGTTTGTGTGTTGGACACACCTGTCCTTAATTTTACCAAAAACATATCAATCACTTGCAAAATATTATTTTGGGGGACATTAAGGTATTTTCAATATTTAAAACATTGAATACACTAAAACATCTCTTGCAATGAAACCCTCTGTTAAGGTTTTCATATGCAAATCACTTAATGTTATTTGCAATGCATTTATTTTTCTGTACAATATTCTTCTGCTTCTATTCTGTTTTGTGAAAGGCAAGCTTATCTAGGAAGGAATGGAAAGTGCTGGACTTAATAAGAATGTAACGTTTGCTATCCCTGTATTAAAAGAATGTTTTTAAAATTTTTTTACATAATTATGCATGTATATGTAACTACTCATGAATTTAAAGCTTATAAAAATGTAAAATAAAAATAACGTGAAATTTAAAATGTCAGTTGTAGTATAGTAAAATTGATAATTAGAAATTTTCTTTTATCGTAATTGTTTTTTTAATATTAGGAAAAGTTAATGCAATCAGTATTTTAAGAATATAGATAGATACGTGCTTCTCAATTTCTATATGATCTAGCTCTTCAGTATCTAACTGATTTATTCCCTGATTTTTGGAAAAATAGTGGAATATGAATCTCACAAATTATTAAAATATATTGTATGTTCTTCACCATACAGCATTATACATTTATGGATGCATATTTTTTAAAGTACATATGAGCTTCATTAATTTACTTGTATTTGTAAGTGTATTGTTCTGAAAATTACAAAACAATGACTTTGCTGAGCCAGTTCAGTTTCAAAATCTTATCTATCATGCTTGTTAAATTAGTGAAAATAGTTATATAAAGGGAAAAAAATGTAGATGAGTTCAACTGCATACTTATTCATCAGTTAGAAAATTAGAACAGGTCCCAGAAGTAGAACCCTGGTTTGTTTTTTCGTGTCTGCAAAATTGAAATGCTTTGAAGTCGACACATTTATCAACATACAGTACAATAAAATTTCAAATGACTGCAACATAGAAAATGCATAGATATATATTAACATTATATACACAGTTAGGAAATAAAATGAACAAAGTTATGATGATATTTCTATAAATTAAAAAGTATTTTGTATTGCTACTAAATGGATGGCAAAATTTAAGAGTGAGATTTTATTCCAATAAAATTTAACAGAACAAATTTCTTTATTAAGACAGTTCAGTTTCAAATTTTTGTCTGTAGTGCTTGTAAAATTGTCGAAAATAATCTTAAAATAACAAAAACAAGTATTATAAAAAAATAAGTCAATTCCTTCTTAGGTAAGAAAATTTTATTTTAGTTACTTTTTATCAAATAATTATAGTTAATATAAATATGTGTATACATATGAAGAATCACAACATTAAGTGACAATTAATTTTTATTAATTATCATTAAAGTATTGCAATGCTATCCAAAACAAATGTGTTTCAAATTTCAGTTCAACTGAATGTTTTAAGATGTGAGAAAAAACCTTTTTAATTTTGGACACAAGTCGCCAAAATGGCACTATGTCGCCAAAAATGATGCCAACATGATGTATTTATAATTATAAGAATAATTACTTTTAATCAATTAATTTTTATTAATTAAATTCTGTATTGTCAACCAAAATAATCATGTATATAAAATTTTAGCTCAATCGAGAGCTTTAAAATGTATTTTACTAACGATTGAAAATTTGAACATAAATAAATATTGAGAAAGTGTGAACTAATAGTAGGAATTGAAAAAAAAAAAAAAACGTAGGTAATCAACTACATACTTAACAAATACAGAGCATTCAGAATAGATCACAGAAGTGGTACCCTGATCTGTGTATGTTTGCAAAATTAAAATTCTTCGAATTTGAAATGCTCAGAAAATATTCCAGACTCTTTTTAAAACTTTAAAAATCATCAGCGTATTTGATAAAAACAAAAAAAAAAATATTGAAAATGAAATAATTAAAAAGTACACACATTTCAGTCGAAATTTCTTTTGGAACAACTTCTTTCATTTGTTTTTGATAGTAGATGTAAATACGAAAATTCCGCCAAAATACTCAGTGGAATCAAACACTGGCTATTTGTTTTGTATATCATCACGTGATTATGACGTCAGGTGTATCGAGTCCATTACAAAAACATTTTCGAAAACTCCGTTGACATTTAAGAAAATGCAATTTAAAAATATGTAATCATAATGCTGGAAATAAAACAAGGTTTTGAAGAGAGATTCAATGATTTTAACAATTTGGAAAATACATTTCTCTTTATTTTATATCCATACAAAATAGAATTTGAAACACAATGGTGTTAACCGAATTTATGTGGCTAGGTATCGATAATTAAGACATGGAATTAGTTGAACTTCGAAGAGCGTGGTGTGTAAAACAAAATTTGAAGATTTGATTTCTGAAGTAGAAGGAGAAAAATTGCGTGAAAATCTTGCAGGATACTAATAATCCCACAGTAAAAACTGAAAATATTATATTATACGTATGGGATTTTTTACCAAATAATTTTATGCCAATGAAAAACTAGTTAATATGTATACTCTTTCAACGATGTGTGGGTACACATAATCGTGTGGAAAATTAGTTTCTTCAATGAACTTTGTAAAATTTTCTAATACAAATAAACTTGACAGGGAATTAACTGCGTATTATTCAAACCGTGTTCCGCGGTACATTGGGGTTCCGCGAGATAAAAAATGGAAAGGAAAATTATAAGTTGTGTATGCAAAATAAATTCATGTTCTCTATTAAGTTTGAACAAACACGAAATATCTAAATCCCTGCTTGTCAGTGCAAGTCACACGTACCATGGTAAAATTTTTTAATAAATATGTGATTCTGGACAGCCTCTTTTTTTTTGCGTATTTTAGAACTTATAATTCTTTGCATATGGGTACATGTACCTCCTGTACTTCTGCTATAGTGCACTATGGCAAAAATAAACGTAATTAAACCTTCATTTGTGTTTCATGATATTCTTTAGAAAGAATGGGGTAGAATAATTTAGAAAAATATTTAAAAAGAAAAAATAGTGGCTATGTTGTGGCAACTTGATTTCGGAATTTCTTATTTAGTTCCAGAATTGATACGGATAAGACAGAAATTTGAGAATCTTGATTTTGTGTTAAAACAGCACAAGTGTGTTTCAAAAAAAATTCTCTTCAGGTTCAAAAATTTTGCAGCCTTTAAGAATTAATGCACATGTGTAAGTTAAAAAGACAAAAATTATTGCGTTTGCTAGTAGTTTTTTTAATGTTATATGCGTAAACTTCCACCATTATCACTTGCTTCTTAGGTTATTTTCACATGTTGATAAAAAGGATTAAGTGTGCGTTTTCTTAACTGGAGTGCACCATAATTTTTCACAAACATTTTTGATCAACATTGTTATTTAATGAAATTTTTTATTCGTTTCATGTTGAAAAAACTTTTTACTCGCTTATAAAAACCAATAGAAGTCCGCTTAAGGTAAGGAATGTTAAAGTGCTTTAAAGAACATCCAATGATTATTTACAATACGTAAAAGAATTCCAATAACACTAACTATGATCGAAATTGAAACAAAATGGGCTATAATATCTTTCACAGTTTGAACTTTTTCGCACATGTTCAAGGACAGATCGAAGATAATATTACTTTAATTGGTTAATTCTTTGTATTCTTTTTCTCTTATTCTGTTGTGAAAAATGATAAAATTTGGGAACTTATTTTCTTCGAAAGCGAACGCAGTGAAGTATTTAAGAAACGTAACGTAACTGCAAGACAACATATAGATTCGTACTTATTCGTATTAATGGGGTGGCGTCTACATAAGTAAAACTCTTTTGTTATAACTTTGAACACAGCTACTGTGTTCTGGTCATCTAAATATAGTAGTTATTAGATCTTCCGTTTCTTTCAAGTGTACACGTTTTTCTTAAGTGCAATAGTTAATTCTTCTAAATCTAAGCTAGTTTATTTGTATTCTGCTACAGTTTTCGGCGTGATTTTAATCACGCCAAACAGGCTACAAACGGAATGTAGACATTATTCAAGATGGCCGCTTCGCACCTCGCGAAATATGAAGAATAAAAAATATTACTGAAACTTGATGAAACACCTGAGATCTATACAATTACAACCATTTAAAACGATTTAAAAAGTGGAATAAAAAGAAATTCCCTTTTTTTTTCCAAGTAAAACGGCACAGAAAAGTGAAGAGGGAAATTGAATGTGAAGAATTTCAAAATGATTGTAGAAAAAGAAATTTAAATAAGCGAAAGCAGTAAAAAATTAAAAATAAATCAAGTGAGGATGAAAGAAGAATTAAATACTAAAAAAGCAACTTTAATATGGAAGTGAAAAGAATTAGGAAATCATTATTAAAAATAAAACTGTAGAAATTAGCTATTTACTAACATTAAAAAAAGAATTCTGCCTGACAGAGGTGGAATTCACCACACAAAATTCGACCACGCAATTTATTACTTTTTTAAGAAAAAGTTGTTGAGTCTTTACTAGATTTATCACATTTCCCATTGGGTGAAATCAGTAAAATCTTAACTAAGGTACGAAAAAAGAAATTCAATACCTCAAAAAAAAAAATTTAAATTGTCCAAAAGAGCGAAGACTTGATTTTAGTATATTACTATTTCGAGTATACCGTGGAACATTAAAAGCTTGAAGAATTGAAATTACTTCTAATTGTGCGAACTTAAATATTTTGTTCTTTTTTAATTAGATAAAGTTAATGGCATATACAGCCTTCAATAGCTCAATTACTTTTGTATAAAAATATGTTGATGAAATAATAAAATATACCACTACTGAGATACATCAAGTACTTTTTTTTTCATTTAAAACTGTCTGAAAATAACTAAAAACAAGTTCAAACTCACTAATAATGTACAATAGCGAATCGATTATATCATTAAAACCTTTCTGAGTAAAAAAGGTAGAATCTGACGTTTTTATTATATAAAAATAGCTTTATTTTTTCTTAGGAAACCGTCGTCGCTTAGGAAGCTCACGTTTTTATTGTATCCATTTACCTTTACCCCGTCTTTGAGACCGTCCTCATTTAGAATGTTGACGCATAGGTTACCCTGTCTTTAAAGACCGTCCTCATTTAGGATGCTGACTCACTGCTTTACCCTGTCTTTGAAGACCGTTTTCA
Organism: Trichonephila clavata; assembly: GCA_019973975.1. NCBI lineage: Eukaryota > Metazoa > Arthropoda > Arachnida > Araneae > Nephilidae > Trichonephila > Trichonephila clavata. The sequence continues at coordinate 16,543 of BMAO01017727.1, forward strand.
TTTAGGATGCAGACTCATAGCATTACCTTGCCTTTGAAGAGCGCCTTCATTTAGGAAGCTGTCTCATAGCATTACCCTGTCTTGGAAACCGTCGTCGCTTAGGAAGCTCACGTTTTTATTGTATCCATTTACCTTTACCCCGTCTTTGGAGACCGTCCTCATTTAGAATGTTGACACATAGGTTACCCTGTCTTTAAAGACCGTCCTCATTTAGGATGCTGACTCACTGCTTTACCCTGTCTTTGAAGACCGTTTTCATTTAGGATGCAGACTCATAGCATTACCTTGCCTTTGAAGAGCGCCTTCATTTAGGAAGCTGTCTCATAGCATTACCCTGTCTTGGAAACCGTCGTCGCTTAGGAAGCTCACGTTTTTATTGTATCCATTTACCTTTACCCCGTCTTTGGAGACCGTCCTCATTTAGAATGTTGACCATAGGTTACCCTGTCTTTAAAGACCGTCCTCATTTAGGATGCTGACTCACTGCTTTACCCTGTCTTTGAAGACCGTTTTCATTTAGGATGCAGACACTCATAGCATTACCTTGCCTTTGAAGAGCGCCTTCATTTAGGAAGCTGTCTCATAGCATTACCCTGTCTTGGAAACTGTTCTCGCTTGGAAGCTTACGTTTATATTGTATCCGTATACATTTGCCCTGTCTTTGGACACCATCATTCATTACGGGTACTGACGCACATCTTTACCCTGTCTTAGGAAACTGTTCTTGTTCACGATGCTGACACATAACTTCATTTTGTCTACAGACACCGTCTTTATTCAGAAAGCTGACGTATTTATTAGAGAGAGAGGACGACGTTTTAATGGGGTCGATTCATCACTAGAGGGCGCTGCGATCGTGGCCATCATCACGTGATTAAAAACGTGCTATCATGTAAACAAATAACAGCTAATGGTATGACACTTGTGATTGCGCGCTAACTTTCAAATTTGTAAACATTATTATTTTATATTCTTTAAATTCTTTTTAGTACTTTAAATATTTTTAATATATTTTCTACTATTTTAGTTTAAGAAAAGGGACTAAATATATGTAGTTTTAGTTAATAGTATTAGATTTAAGTTTAGTTTATACTTCCATCCTTTGGCTTCGAATTTTTGTATACTTATAGGCTTAGTAATTATTTTTATAAGTTTATTTTTGCAGCGCTCTATTGAACAAATTGGTTCTGGAAATGTGAGAAATATACTAATATCAAAATTCATGATGTAAGCGAATTTTTCTCGAAAAATTCGTGCAGACTGTAAATAGGGAGTGGCTCGCCGAAACAAAAATTTGTTTAGTCTACGGAAAAGTCAGCAAGAGCGATTAATTAATACTTCGGCTGTTGAATAGGACGAGAGACTGCAAATCAACTTATTATGATGATTGGATAATAGAGATTCCACGTAAATGTATAACCGTTACCTGAACACATTACTTATTTGTATATCTAGACACTGTTAGTTGTGTCCGAGTGCTGTGAAGAACTTCTCAGGATTGTTTTAAAAGGATAAGTTTTCATTGCTCCTGAAGAATTGACTTGCTCTTTGAAATCCTGGAACCCCGGCCTTAACAATATTATTTTTACATTCTAAAATGTGTCATGTTTCAGAGCAGATGGATACATTCATCCATTCTTTGTAAGCAAAGGTATTTATTTCTTACCAAATTTGTGACATTGGTTATATTTTTTTTAAAATAGAAACTTCTTGGTAATTACGAAAAAGCCTGTGAATTTAACTTATTTTTTAATATTCATATAAAGTTTCCTTTTTGCTATTCTTGAAAATCCTTTTCAGTATTATTGTTTGGACATCAAAGTTTTTAATGTTAATCATTCTTTTATTTTTTAAAATTGTATGGAAATATTTGTTTGGTTTACATCAATTAGACAATTTAAATACAATTCAATAACTCATAAGAAATAATTTGTAATAAAGAATAATCCAATAACATTTAATCATTATTTCTAAAAATTATGTATTAACATGATTTTTTTTCTTTAACTTAATAGTGTAAGAGTATTTTCTTTTTTAAACTTTGAAGTTTAAAGAGAAATTTCTAAAAGAAATTTCAAACCTTTGTAAATCATAATTACTAAGTAAAGTCAGACAATCAAAGCTGGCTAATGTGTTATTTCATTACAGAATCATCATATATTTCAAAAGATCTTACTATGTCTTTGGAATTTTTTATAGAACAGTTGTTTAAAAAATTAGTATACAATAACAATGTTTCAATTTTATGTATCCATATTAATGCAAATAAATATTGAAACTGACAAAAAAAAAATTCTCTTTTGGAATACATCTTAGAAAAAATACTCTTCACATGAGTACATAATGAAGTAATGTCACCGCTAGTCTTTCAATAGAATATGAAAAATGCATTTTTTAAATTGCAATGAATTTTTTTGTTAAAAAAATTAAATTTTCACATGCTTCACTTGTATTATAATCATGTAATATTAAAATTAAATGTTGATAAATGATGCATTTTAAATAATTGTAATTACTAAAATAAACTTGCTAACAAAAATTTTGTATGCTTCTATATGTAAAAATTTTCACGAAAATAATTTAGCATGTTTCAAACAATTTCTAAAATTATTCGCATATTTTAATATAATTCAATTTTTTTCCAAGGAGACAATAATTTATAAAAAAAAATTTTAACATTTGTAGGTGATAATTACTAAGACTAAAATTGCTAAATATTAGTATTTTATAACATATTTTTAAAAACTTCACAATGTATTGGTATAAATCATACTATTTTAAGACCTCACAATGCCCTAAACATTTAAAAAAAAACCAATTTTTTTAACACTTTCTTGTGGCCTATACCATTGAGAAGCTTGCCACCAAATTATATTATTAAAGATTAAAATCATTATTAAACATCAACAAGTTACCAAAGTTTATCATGAATAAACAGAGTTCCATTCTAATCAAAATAAGTTTCTACTACTTATAAGCAAGATAATTAACTAATTATATCATTAGTTTACAAAGAAAATCCTAAATTTCAAGAAACTTTTCAGTTTCCCAAATTATTCTTGAGTAAAATATTAAATTGCTTCAAAGTTTTTCAAAGAAATGCTAAATCAGTACTCATACCATTCCAAAATTAGGAACTTATGTATTAAACTGCCAAATAATTTTGCCAAGCAAAAACACATCAAGAACTTTAAAAAATTATGTTATTATTATTACTGTGTTCAAACATGAGCAGGAACAGCTCCATTTATTGGCTGTATAATGCAACAACATCCCACCAAATCAAATGTCTATACATAAAGCCAGATTTGGTTTCATGATCCTAATTCTCAATAAATATATAATTGATCCAAGTACTCTTCTTGGGCCAATATTTGTAAGTAACTTAATGCGAAAAATTTATTCAGGACTTATAAGCAGGATAATATCAATATTCATGAGTCTTTTAGACTTTTATATTTATGTAAAAATAAATCGATATAAAGCACAAATCTAATCAATAATGATAAATCTTCTACAAATTGTGCAAATACCTATAAATGCTTATTTGTAATACATAGTAAAAAAAAATTGTACAAGTGTGTGATAGGTTTATACCACAGTCAAACTCTGAAAAACAAATGTTGTGCTAATAGATACCACACAAATATATTACAATTATTCAATTATTTATTTTGTAAAAGAATTAGGGATTCAAAAATGACTTTTTTTATTTTGATCATGTAGGAGTGAGCAGGAATTTTATATTCCATAAATGGACAAACATATTCTATTATACTCAGATTTTAATTAAAATTTAATTCTTAATTTATTATATTTGGAAATCAATTCTCGATCAATCATATCTTTTACCTAAAATAGCACAGCGAGTAAGGACTTTCAAAATGTTGCATAATTTTTTTTACATGTAATTTTACAAATGGTAAATGATAATTTTGACTTCTAATGTTTAAAAATGGTACTTGATTAATCATCAAGTATAAACATTAAAGAAGCTGTAGTAAATTAAAATATTTTTCCATTTCTATAGTGAATGGTTCTCAAAAATGTTTCTTTTTCCCTGTAATATTCTAAAATTATTAAAAACAACAAGTTTTTGATTTATATGTATGTATACCTGTTTTTGATACAACATGTATGGTTACATATCAGATTTTTGCATCCTAATTTTTTAGATAATTAAATACTGAAGTATCTCTGTTAACTACTGTGAAGATGTGTAAAATTTAGATTAACTAAATATATGTTCTATTGTGTGTGTGTTGGACACACCTGTCCTTAACTTTTACCAAAAACATATCAATCACTTGCAAAATATTATTTTGGGGGGACATTAAGGTATTTTCAATATTTAAAACATTGAATACACTAAAAAATCTCTTGCAATGAAACCCTCTGTTAAGGATTTCATATGCAAATCACTTAATGTTATTTGAAATGCATTTATTTTTCTGTACAATATTCTTCTGCTTCTATTCTGTTTTGTGAAAGGCAAGCTTGTCTAGGAAGGAATGGAAAGTGCTGGACTTAATAAGAATGTAACGTTTGCTATCCCTGTATTAAAAGAATGTTTTTAAAATTTTTTTACATAATTATGCATGTATATGTAACTACTCATGAATTTAAAGCTTATAAAAATGTAAAATAAAAATAACGTGAAATTTAAAATGTCAGTTGTAGTATAATAAAATTGATAATTAGAAATTTTCTTTTATCGTAATTGTTTTTTTAATATTAGGAAAAGTTAATGCAATCAGTATTTTAAGAATATAGATAGATACGTGCTTCTCAATTTCTATATGATCTAGCTCTTCAGTATCTAACTGATTTATTCCCTGATTTTTGGAAAAATAGTGGAATATGAATCTCACAAATTATTAAAATATATTGTATGTTCTTCACCATACAGCATTATACATTTATGGATGCATATTTTTTAAAGTACATATGAACTTCATTAATTTACTTGTATTTGTAAGTGTATTGTTCTGAAAATTACAAAACAATGACTTTGCTGAGCCAGTTCAGTTTCAAAATCTTATCTATCATGCTTGTTAAATTAGTGAAAATAGTTATATAAAGGGAAAAAAATGTAGATGAGTTCAACTGCATACTTATTCATCAGTTAGAAAATTAGAACAGGTCCCAGAAGTAGAACCCTGGTTTGTTTTTTCGTGTCTGCAAAATTGAAATGCTTTGAAGTCGACACATTTATCAACATACAGTACAATAAAATTTCAAATGACTGCAACATAGAAAATGCATAGATATATATTAACATTATATACACAGTTATGATGATATTTCTATAAATTAAAAGTATTTTGTATTGCTACTAAATGGATGGCAAAATTTAAGAGTGAGATTTTATTCCAATAAAATTTAACAGAACAAATTTCTTTATTAAGACAGTTCAGTTTCAAATTTTTGTCTGTAGTGCTTGTAAAATTGTCGAAAATAATCTTAAAATAACAAAAACAAGTATTATAAAAAAAATAAGTCAATTCCTTCTTAGGTAAGAAAAATTTTAGTTACTTTTTATCAAATAATTATAGTTAATATAAATATGTGTATACATATGAAGAATCACAACATTAAGTGACAATTAATTTTTATTAATTATCATTAAAGTATTGCATTGCTATCCAAAACAAATGTGTTTCAAATTTCAGTTCAACTGAATGTTTTAAAATGTGAGAAAAAACCTTTTTAATTTTGGACACAAGTCGCCAAAATGGTCACTATGTCGCCAAAAATGATGCCAACATGGATGTATTTATAATTATAAGAATAATTACTTTTAATCAATTAATTTTTATTAATTAAATTCTGTATTGTCAACCAAAATAATCATGTATATAAAATTTTAGCTCAATCGAGAGCTTTAAAATGTATTTTACTAACGATTGAAAATTTGAACATAAATAAATATTGAGAAAGTGTGAACTAATAGTAGGAATTGAAAAAAAAAAAACGTAGGTAATCAACTACATACTTAACAAATACAGAGCATTCAGAATAGATCACAGAAGTGGTACCCTGATCTGTGTATGTTTGCAAAATTAAAATTCTTCGAATTCGAAATGCTCAGAAAATATTCCAGACTCTTTTTAAAACTTTAAAAATCATCAGCGTATTTGATAAAAACAAAAACAAAAAAATATTGAAAATGAAATAATTAAAAAGTACACACATTTCAGTCGAAATTTCTTTTGGAACAACTTCTTTCATTTGTTTTTGATAGTAGATGTAAATACGAAAATTCCGCCAAAATACTCAGTGGAATCAAACACTTGGCTATTTGTTTTGTATATCATCACGTGATTATGACGTCAGGTGTATCGAGTCCATTACAAAAACATTTTCAAAACACAATTTTCGAAAACTCCGTTGACATTTAAGAAAATGCAATTTAAAAATATGTAATCATAATGCTGGAAATAAAACAAGGTTTTGAAGAGAGATTCAATGATTTTAACAATTTGGAAAATACATTTCTCTTTATTTTATATCCATACAAAATAGAATTTGAAACACAATGGTGTTAACCGAATTTATGTGGCTAGGTATCGATAATTAAGACATGGAATTAGTTGAACTTCGAAGAGCGTGGTGTGTAAAACAAAATTTGAAGATTTGATTTCTGAAGTAGAAGGAGAAAAATTGCGTGAAAATCTTGCAGATACTAATAATCCCACAGTAAAAACTGAAAATATTATATTATACGTATGGGATTTTTTACCAAATAATTTTATGCCAATGAAAAACTAGTTAATATGTATACTCTTTCAACGATGTGTGGGTACACATAATCGTGTGGAAAATTAGTTTCTTCAATGAACTTTGTAAAATTTTCTAATACAAATAAACTTGACAGGGAATTAACTGCGTATTATTCAAACCGTGTTCCGCGGTACATTGGGGTTCCGCGAGATAAAAAAATGGAAAGGAAAATTATAAGTTGTGTATGCAAAATAAATTCATGTTCTCTATTAAGTTTGAACAAACACGAAATATCTAAATCCCTGCTTGTCAGTGCAAGTCACACGTACCATGGTAAAATGTTTTAATAAATATGTGATTCTGGACAGCCTCTTTTTTTTTTGCGTATTTTAGAACTTATAATTCTTTGCATATGGGGTACATGTACCTCCTGTACTTCTGCTATAGTGCACTATGGCAAAAATAAACGTAATTAAACCTTCATTTGTGTTTCATGATATTCTTTAGAAAGAATGGGGTAGAATAATTTAGAAAAATATTTAAAAAGAAAAAATAGTGGCTATGTTGTGGCAACTTGATTTCGGAATTTCTTATTTAGTTCCAGAATTGATACGGATAAGACAGAAATTTGAGAATCTTGATTTTGTGTTAAAACAGCACAAGTGTGTTTCAAAAAAAATTCTCTTCAGGTTCAAAAAATTTTGCAGCCTTTTAAGAATTAATGCACATGTGTAAGTTAAAAAGACAAAAATTATTGCGTTTGCTAGTAGTTTTTTTAATGTTATATGCGTAAACTTCCACCATTATCACTTGCTTCTTAGGTTATTTTCACATGTTGATAAAAAGGATTAAGTGTGCGTTTTCTTAACTGGAGTGCACCATAATTTTTCACAAACATTTTTGATCAACATTGTTATTTAATGAAATTTTTTTATTCGTTTCATGTTGAAAAAACTTTTTACTCGCTTATAAAAACCAATAGAAGTCCGCTTAAGGTAAGGAATGTTAAAGTGCTTTAAAGAACATCCAATGATTATTTACAATACGTAAAAGAATTCCAATAACACTAACTATGATCGAAATTGAAACAAAATGGGCTATAATATCTTTCACAGTTTGAACTTTTTCGCACATGTTCAAGGACAGATCGAAGATAATATTACTTTAATTGGTTAATTCTTTGTATTCTTTTTCTCTTATTCTGTTGTGAAAAATGATAAAATTTGGGAACTTATTTTCTTCGAAAGCGAACGCAGTGAAGTATTTAAGAAACGTAACGTAACTGCAAGACAACATATAGATTCGTACTTATTCGTATTAATGGGGTGGCGTCTACATAAGTAAAACTCTTTTGTTATAACTTTGAACACAGCTACTGTGTTCTGGTCATCTAAATATAGTAGTTATTAGATCTTCCGTTTCTTTCAAGTGTACACGTTTTTCTTAAGTGCAATAGTTAATTCTTCTAAATCTAAGCTAGTTTATTTGTATTCTGCTACAGTTTTCGGCGTGATTTTAATCACGCCAAACAGGCTACAAACGGAATGTAGACATTATTCAAGATGGCCGCTTCGCACCTCGCGAAATATGAAGAATAAAAAATATTACTGAAACTTGATGAAACACCTGAGATCTGTACAATTACAACCATTTAAAACGATTTAAAAAGTGGAATAAAAAGAAATTCCCTTTTTTTTTCAAGTAAAACGGCACAGAAAAGTGAAGAGGGAAATTGAATGTGAAGAATTTCAAAATGATTGTAGAAAAAGAAATTTAAATAAGCGAAAGCAGTAAAAAATTAAAAATAAATCAAGTGAGGATGAAAGAAGAATTAAATACTAAAAAAGCAACTTTAATATGGGAAGTGAAAAGAATTAGGAAATCATTATTAAAAATAAAACTGTAGAAATTAGCTATTTACTAACATTAAAAAAAGAATTCTGCCTGACAGAGGTGGAATTCACCACACAAAATTCGACCACGCAATTTATTACTTTTTTAAGAAAAAGTTGTTGAGTCTTTACTAGATTTATCACATTTCCCATTGGGTGAAATCAGTAAAATCTTAACTAAGGTACGAAAAAAGAAATTCAATACCTCAAAAAAAAAATTTAAATTGTCCAAAAGAGCGAAGACTTGATTTTAGTATATTACTATTTCGAGTATACCGTGGAACATTAAAAGCTTGAAGAATTGAAATTACTTCTAATTGTGCGAACTTAAATATTTTGTTCTTTTTTAATTAGATAAAGTTAATGGCATATACAGCCTTCAATAGCTCAATTACTTTTGTATAAAAATATGTTGATGAAATAATAAAATATACCACTACTGAGATACATCAAGTACTTTTTTTTTCATTTAAAACTGTCTGAAAATAACTAAAAACAAGTTCAAACTCACTAATAATGTACAATAGCGAATCGATTATATCATTAAAACCTTTCTGAGTAAAAAAGGTAGAATCTGACGTTTTTATTATATAAAAATAGCTTTATTTTTTCTTAGGAAACCGTCGTCGCTTAGGAAGCTCACGTTTTTATTGTATCCATTTACCTTTACCCCGTCTTTGGAGACCGTCCTCATTTAGAATGTTGACGCATAGGTTACCCTGTCTTTAAAGACCGTCCTCATTTAGGATGCTGACTCACTGCTTTACCCTGTCTTTGAAGACCGTTTTCATTTAGGATGCAGACTCATAGCATTACCTTGCCTTTGAAGAGCGCCTTCATTTAGGAAGCTGTCTCATAGCATTACCCTGTCTTGGAAACCGTCGTCGCTTAGGAAGCTCACGTTTTTATTGTATCCATTTACCTTTACCCCGTCTTTGGAGACCGTCCTCATTTAGAATGTTGACACATAGGTTACCCTGTCTTTAAAGACCGTCCTCATTTAGGATGCTGACTCACTGCTTTACCCTGTCTTTGAAGACCGTTTTCATTTAGGATGCAGACTCATAGCATTACCTTGCCTTTGAAGAGCGCCTTCATTTAGGAAGCTGTCTCATAGCATTACCCTGTCTTGGAAACCGTCGTCGCTTAGGAAGCTCACGTTTTTATTGTATCCATTTACCTTTACCCCGTCTTTGGAGACCGTCCTCATTTAGAATGTTGACACATAGGTTACCCTGTCTTTAAAGACCGTCCTCATTTAGGATGCTGACTCACTGCTTTACCCTGTCTTTGAAGACCGTTTTCATTTAGGATGCAGACACTCATAGCATTACCTTGCCTTTTGAAGAGCGCCTTCATTTAGGAAGCTGTCTCATAGCATTACCCTGTCTTGGAAACTGTTCTCGCTTGGAAGCTTACGTTTATATTGTATCCGTATACATTTGCCCTGTCTTTGGACACCATCATTCATTACGGGTACTGACGCACATCTTTACCCTGTCTTAGGAAACTGTTCTTGTTCACGATGCTGACACATAACTTCATTTTGTCTACAGACACCGTCTTTATTCAGAAAGCTGACGTATTTATTAGAGAGAGAGGACGACGTTTTAATGGGGTCGATTCATCACTAGAGGGCGCTGCGATCGTGGCCATCATCACGTGATTAAAAACGTGCTATCATGTAAACAAATAACAGCTAATGGTATGACACTTGTGATTGCGCGCTAACTTTCAAATTTGTAAACATTATTATTTTATATTCTTTAAATTCTTTTTAGTACTTTAAATATTTTTAATATATTTTCTACTATTTTAGTTTAAGAAAAGGGACTAAATATATGTAGTTTTAGTTAATAGTATTAGATTTAAGTTTAGTTTATACTTCCATCCTTTGGCTTCGAATTTTTGTATACTTATAGGCTTAGTAATTATTTTTTATAAGTTTATTTTTGCAGCGCTCTATTGAACAAATTGGTTCTGGAAATATGAGAAATATACTAATATCAAAATTCATGATGTAAGCGAATTTTTCTCGAAAAATTCGTGCAGACTGTAAATAGGGAGTGGCTCGCCGAAACAAAAATTTGTTTAGTCTACGGAAAAGTCAGCAAGAGCGATTAATTAATACTTCGGCTGTTGAATAGGACGAGAGACTGCAAATCAACTTATTATGATGATTGGATAATAGAGATTCCACGTAAATGTATAACCGTTACCTGAACACATTACTTATTTGTATATCTAGACACTGTTAGTTGTGTCCGAGTGCTGTGAAGAACTTCTCAGGATTGTTTTAAAAGGATAAGTTTTCATTGCTCCTGAAGAATTGACCTGCTCTTTGAAATCCTGGAACCCCGGCCTTAACAATATTATTTTTACATTCTAAAATGTGTCATGTTTCAGAGCAGATGGATACATTCATCCATTCTTTGTAAGCAAAGGTATTTATTTCTTACCAAATTTGTGAAATTGGTTATATTTTTTTTAAAATAGAAACTTCTTGGTAATTACGAAAAAGCCTGTGAATTTAACTTATTTTTTAATATTCATATAAAGTTTCCTTTTTGCTATTCTTGAAAATCCTTTTCAGTATTATTGTTTGGACATCAAAGTTTTTAATGTTAATCATTCTTTTATTTTTTAAAATTGTATGGAAATATTTGTTTGGTTTACATCAATTAGACAATTTAAATACAATTCAATAACTCATAAGAAATAATTTGTAATAAAGAATAATCCAATAACATTTAATCATTATTTCTAAAAATTATGTATTAACATGATTTTTTTTCTTTAACTTAATAGTGTAAGAGTATTTTCTTTTTTAAACTTTGAAGTTTAAAGAGAAATTTCTAAAAGAAATTTCAAACCTTTGTAAATCATAATTACTAAGTAAAGTCAGACAATCAAAGCTGGCTAATGTGTTATTTCATTACAGAATCATCATATATTTCAAAAGATCTTACTATGTCTTTGGAATTTTTTATAGAACAGTTGTTTAAAAAATTAGTATACAATAACAATGTTTCAATTTTATGTATCCATATTAATGCAAATAAATATTGAAACTGACAAAAAAAAAATTCTCTTTTGGAATACATCTTAGAAAAAATACTCTTCACATGAGTACATAATGAAGTAATGTCACCGCTAGTCTTTCAATAGAATATGAAAAATGCATTTTTTAAATTGCAATGAATTTTTTTGTTAAAAAAATTAAATTTTCACATGCTTCACTTGTATTATAATCATGTAATATTAAAATTAAATGTTGATAAATGATGCATTTTAAATAATTGTAATTACTAAAATAAACTTGCTAACAAAAATTTTGTATGCTTCTATATGTAAAAATTTTCACGAAAATAATTTAGCATGTTTCAAACAATTTCTAAAATTATTCGCATATTTTAATATAATTCAATTTTTTTCCAAGGAGACAATAATTTATAAAAAAAATTTTAACATTTGTAGGTGATAATTACTAAGACTAAAATTGCTAAATATTAGTATTTTATAACATATTTTTAAAAACTTCACAATGTATTGGTATAAATCATACTATTTTAAGACCTCACAATGCCCTAAACATTTAAAAAAAACCCAATTTTTTAACACTTTCTTGTGGCCTATACCATTGAGAAGCTTGCCACCAAATTATATTATTAAAGATTAAAATCATTATTAAACATCAACAAGTTACCAAAGTTTATCATGAATAAACAGAGTTCCATTCTAATCAAAATAAGTTTCTACTACTTATAAGCAAGATAATTAACTAATTATATCATTAGTTTACAAAGAAAATCCTAAATTTCAAGAAACTTTTCAGTTTCCCAAATTATTCTTGAGTAAAATATTAAATTGCTTCAAAGTTTTTCAAAGAAATGCTAAATCAGTACTCATACCATTCCAAAATTAGGAACTTATGTATTAAACTGCCAAATAATTTTGCCAAGCAAAAACACATCAAGAACTTTAAAAAATTATGTTATTATTATTACTGTGTTCAAACATGAGCAGGAACAGCTCCATTTATTGGCTGTATAATGCAACAACATCCCACCAAATCAAATGTCTATACATAAAGCCAGATTTGGTTTCATGATCCTAATTCTCAATAAATATATAATTGATCCAAGTACTCTTCTTGGGCTAATATTTGTAAGTAACTTAATGCGAAAAATTTATTCAGGACTTATAAGCAGGATAATATCAATATTCATGAGTCTTTTAGACTTTTATATTTATGTAAAAATAAATCGATATAAAGCACAAATCTAATCAATAATGATAAATCTTCTACAAATTGTGCAAATACTATAAATGCTTATTTGTAATACATAGTAAAAAAAAATTGTACAAGTGTGTGATAGGTTTATACCACAGTCAAACTCTGAAAAACAAATGTTGTGCTAATAGGTACCACACAAATATATTACAATTATTCAATTATTTATTTTGTAAAAGAATTAGGGATTCAAAAATGACTTTTTTATTTTCATCATGTAAGAGTGAGCAGGATTTTATATTCCATAAATGGACATAAACATATTCTATTATACACAGATTTTAATTAAAAAACCTTAATTTATTATATTTGGAAACCAATTCTCGATCATCATATCTTTTACCTAAAATAGCACAGCGAGTAAGGACTTTCAAAATGTTGCATAATTTTTTTACATGTAATTTTACAAATGGTAAATGATAATTTTGATTCTATGTTTAAAAATGGTATTTGATTAATCATCAAGTATAAACATTAAAGAAGCTGTAGTAAATTAAAATATTTTTCCATTTCTATAGGAATGGTTCTCAAAAATGTTTCTTTTTCCCTGTAATATTCTAAAATTATTAAAAACAACAAGTTTTTGATTTATATGTATGTATACCTGTTTTTGATTCAACATGTATGGTTACATATCAGATTTTTGCATCCTAATTTTTTAGATAATTAAATACTAAAGTATCTCTGTTAACTACTGTGAAGATGATGTAAAATTTAGATTAACTAAAAATATGTTCTATTGTTTGTGTGTTGGATACACCTGTCCTTAATTTTACCAAAACATATCAATCACTTGTAAAATATTATTTGGGGGACATTAAGGTATTTTCAATATTTAAAACATTGAATACACTAAAAATCTCTTGCAATGAAACCCTCTGTTAAGGTTTTCATATGCAAATCACTTAATGTTATTTGCAATGCATTTATTTTTCTGTACAATATTCTTCTGCTTCTATTCTGTTTTGTGAAAGGCAAGCTTATCTAGGAAGGAATGGAAAGTGCTGGACTTAATCAGAATGTAACGTTTGCTATCCCTGTATTAAAAGAATGTTTTTAAAATTTTTTTTACATAATTATGCATGTATATGTAACTACTCATGAATTTAAAGCTTATAAAAATGTAAAATAAAAATAACGTGAAATTTAAAATGTCAGTTGTAGTATAGTAAAATTGATAATTAGAAATTTTCTTTTATCGTAATTGTTTTTTTAATATTAGGAAAAGTTAATGCAATCAGTATTTTAAGAATATAGATAGATACGTGCTTCTCAATTTCTATATGATCTAGCTCTTCAGTATCTAACTGATTTATTCCCTGATTTTCTGGAAAAATAGTGGAATATGAATTTCACAAATTATTAAAATATTTGTATGTTCTTCCCATACAGCATTATACATTTATGGATGCATATTTTTTAAAGTACATATGAACTTCATTAATTTACTTGTATTTGTAAGTGTATTGTTCTGAAAATTACAAAACAATGACTTTGCTGAGCCAGTTCAGTTTCAAAATCTTATCTATCATGCTTGTTAAATTAGTGAAAATAGTTATATAAGAGAAAAAAAAAAAAATGTAGGTGAGTTCAACTGCATACTTCATCAGTTAGAAATCAGAACAGGTCCCAGAAGTAGAACCCTGTTTGTTTTTTCGTGTCTGCAAAATTGAAATGCTTGAAGTCGACACATTTATCAACATACAGTACAATAAAATTTCAAATGACTGCAACATAGAAAATGCATAGATATATATTAACATTATATACACAGTTATGATGATATTTCTAGAAATTTAAAAAGTTTTTGTATTGCTACTAAATGGATGGCAAAATTTAAGAGTGAGATTTATTTTTCCAATAAAATTAACAGAACAAATTTCTTTATTAAGACAGTTCAGTTTCAAATTTTTGTCTGTAAGTGCTTGTAAAATTGTCGAAATAATCTTAAAATAACAAAACAAGTATTATAAAAAAATAAGTCAATTCCTTCTTAGGTAAGAAAAAATTTAGTTACTTTTTATCAAATAATTATAGTTAATATAAATATGTGTATACATATGAAGAATCACAACATTAAGTGACAATTAATTTTTATTAATTATCATTAAAGTATTGCATTGCTATCCAAAACAAATGTGTTTCAAATTTCAGTTCAACTAATGTTTTAAAATGTGAGAAAAAACCTTTTTAATTTTGGACACAAGTCGCCAAAATGGCACATGTCGCCAAAAATGATGCCAACATGGATGTATTTATAATATTAGAATAATTAGTTTTAATCAATTAATTTTTTTAATTAAATTCTGTATTGTCAACCAAAATAATCATGTATATAAAATTTTAGCTCAATCGACCGCTTTAAAATGTATTTTACTAACGATTGAAAATTTGAACAACATAAATAAATATGAGAAGTGTGAACTAATAGTAGGAATTGAAAAAAAAAACGTAGGTAATCAACTACATACTTAACAAATACAGAGCATTCAGAATAGATCACAGAAGTGGTACCCTGATCTGTGTATGTTTGCAAAATTAAAATTCTTCGAATTCGAAATGCTCAGAAAATATTCAGACTCTTTTTAAAACTTTAAAATCGTCAGCGTATTCAATAAAAACAAAATATTGAAAATGAAATAATTAAAAAGTACACACATTTCAGTCGAAATTCTTTGGAACAACTTCTTTCATTTGTTTTTGATAGTAGATGTAAATACGAAAATTCCGCCAAAATACTCAGTCGAATCAACACGTGGCTATTTGTTTTGTATATCATCACGTGATTATGACGTCAGGTGTATCGAGTCCATTGCTTCCCGCGTTATTTTTATTCCATTATTGTTTGCCCGAAATTAATATCAACCTGATTTGGCTTCGATTTACGAAATAGTCGAAAATAAAGTTGAAAGGTATTGATATGCCTTACCTTGCTTTGGCAAACGAAAGCGCAATAAATGAAGTGAAGGACTTGGTGTTCGCCCGAGGTCATAAAGAAACACAAGGTTTCTGAATGAAATGGTTTTAAATTTTTATTTTCGAGAGCATAAAGGAGATTTTTCATAGCACTTAGTTTATCTAATAGAATATGAAAGCCGCTCACCCTGACTCTGAAATACAACAAAGTACGAAAACAACATGACAAAACGGTTCCACCACCATTTTCTGCTGAAATTAAACAACAATTACCATAGCACCACCTTAAAGTTATAGAATTGTTAGATATGTGATAGTAACTTGTCTCTGATTGTCGAAACTGTTCTGTGTTATTTTTGTGCCTGACGGCATTAACACAATCATTCTGAATATAAATAACAAACAATGATACATGGGACAATAGCAGCCCATCGATACAAACAGCAAATGCAACCGGTCCAGCGGAATATTAGA
>BMAO01017728.1:0-128929 GCA_019973975.1 Trichonephila clavata
AAAGGATTGTAGTTCTAGTAGTATACTATTTTTTTCAATAGTTTTGAATAATATTTCGAATTAAAGAAACAGATTAGCATGGCTGACATACATTTCAGGTTTCTTCGTAAAAAAGGGGGTGCGCGTTATACGGCAAATATGTCTAAAAATTAAAAAACAAAATTGCAGCTTGAAAGTATAGGTTCGTGTTATAGAGCGGTGCTCGCAATACGCCAGATTTATGGTACCTCAGAAACGAAAACAAAAAAAAAAAAAAGATATAAGATACTAGAAATAACTTAGAATTGCAATGCGGAAGTAATTTATGAAAAAATATATAAATATTCTCTCCCAGTTATAAATTTATATTTTGCCATTATGTACTCTTTATGTAAATTTAAAATTTATTAAACTTCAGATTTATGTGGAGAACATAAACTTTGAAACTATAAATAAATTTCACAAAAGAAAAACTGTCCTTTTTTATTTTTAATTAAGATAAGCTTTTTTTATGATTCCTTAAAAGTTATTTAATTCGAATTTTAAAAATGCATGAGCGATTTTAGATAGTTAATTGTATTTACCCATGATGTTATTTTTATATCTAGGTTGAAACCAAAAAAAAAAACCCTAACTCTTGTTTCATCAGGGTGAAACCACGACAAATAATTTTCTGAATATTATGCATAATTTGTAGATACTCAATGTACACATTCATCCTGAGCAAAAACAATGGGACATCTGATTTTACCCTAAGTAAATATTCGCGATAGTGACTCATTTCTCATTGCAGAATTAAATATCAACCCAAGCGTTTATTGAAATTTATGTTAAATGATATTTGAATACTCATGAGAATACCACAACGGCTTTTGTATACTTAATAATCAGAGTAGGAAGATAATCTTACTGATATTCTCCTATTCCTATACAAATAGTATAACTTCAAATTAAAATTTGACGATTAGAAATAATATCTCTATTATCTTGAGGGAGCTCAATAGCGAAATTGCGGAAGAAGTCAGCAAACTGTAACTTCGTTTCATGAAGATGTATAAAGACTTAATGCTAGTGTCAACTTGAAGAATTTAGTAAAGCACTTGATGATTGGAAAATTGCTCAATGTTTGAGTAAGTGATTAAATAATTTTTCTGTAGTAATATAACTTTTCTAGCAATCTCAAATTATGTTCTTTATAAATGAAAACATGTTTTAATATCCTGATACCAACGCGTATTCATTTAGACAATGTGAATAGTTAAATTATTTTAATTTAAATTTAAACGAGTATTTTGCTCTTGGTTTAATTTACATGCTAGTATTATTGACATGAGTTATTTTATTTTTTAAACAAATTATGTGACTAACATTTCATTGAAAATATATTTTAGAACAAAATTGAAAATACCTTTATTTATTTTTTCACTATATGCCATGCGTAATTTTTCGTAGAATTCGTGAACTTACTGTTTATTGGATCAAGTGTGACCATTATGTTAAATCGATGTTGTATGAAGAAAAAAAAAGTACTATCACCTGGAACGTACCTAATATATAATTAAATTTATATTATTTTTTCATAAAAAATATTAACCTTAAATGGGTTCTTAAATAATTCTTATTAATCATTTTAAAGAGTAAAATTTTTTTTTAAAAATTTCATTTTAAAATTGAATGGTGACATCAAAATAACTTGTATTGATCACTAAGCGAGGAAAACACAATTAAAGAGACTTGGTACAATTTATAAAAAGTTCTTTAACTGAATGGTTTTTCCATTTTTTTTTTTGCTTATAACTTATGTATATATATGGCGTAAAACAATTTTTCAGCTCAAAATACTACAAAAAGCTACCCATTTATTTTATTAAAGAAAATTTTAAAAAATATCGAGGAAATTTAAAATTTTACTTCTACAACGAGAGGTTACACGCATGGGATTTGATTTACATGTGCATCCAACTATGTATAGTAAAATTTTGTATCAGTTTTCTGCTAACAGGATTGATTACTCCTAAAAAGGATTTTTTTATTCTAAATGTTTATTGAAATTTCATTAAAAAATGTTTGAAATTCAAATCCAACTAATTTTTAAGAAATGAGTATTGCTTTGATTCAAAATTTCGTAGAAAAATACCAAAGCATTTGGTACAGTAAAAAAAAAAAGAAACCTTCGTATTTTAAAAGAAGATGAACTAGTTATTATTTTCTCACCGAGATAAATCAGTTGAAAGGGTTTAGTTTCCACTGCGATGTGAACAAAATGAACACAACAGTTATAACTCTGAATTTTTTTAACTTAGCGTTTTTAAATTTTGTTGTACTATAAAAAACCATATAAAAAATAATTAGGACTAAAAATATTTTACTTGAATTTTCGACCGATTTTTGTCACTTGAATTGTATTCTGTCCCCTTAAACAGGTTAAATTATAGATAGTTGTATCATGTATACGCAATAGTTAATAATTAATAGCATAGATGGAACAGTTCACACAAATTTAGACTTGGATTTCTAATTTTAGACCGATGAATATATTTATCTTTAATCATCTTTAATATATAATAGGGTCGATATAAATCCATTCTATTTGAAGATTCCGATTCTTCCAGTCCCCTAAACAGTTCAGAAAAATAGTGGGATGAACAGTGTTTCTGATCTCTTGATCCAATTGAAATGTCCTGTTTGGATCACTTCCGGTTAATAAAATGTGATTATCGTCTCTCTGAAAACCGGACGCGTCCTTCGGTTGTCCAGAGGGAAACAAATTCCTCCCATCTCTTGGCCTCCGTCTAATTACATTTAACTTCCCGCTACACTAGGAAAATATTTGTGCAATGTCTGCCATTGGAAATATCCTAAATTCGCTTGGAGAAACATGCTTTAGATTTTCGTTTGGATTGCTCAGCATTGAGAAAGTTAAATTATAATCACGCCCAGACGGCAACATACTCTTGCATGCTCGCAAGATTTGTTTCTTCTGACGTATTGTGGGGATAGTAACAAATGTATGCGAAAATTAAATGAGTTACTCTTCACAAGATTATTCTTACCCGTTTACTTTCAGGGAAAAGTAATCAAGAGTAATTGATACATAATGACGATTTTTAAAAGCTGCCTTGGAATATTTACCAGGGTAAATAATATATCAATTGATTATTAATATCCCACTTAGAAGCTAAACTACAACAATTGATGATAAACATCTATAATCCAAATCCAGCATGTTGTCTTTCCATTGCAATTTCTGAACATTCTATTTACATTGCTCGAATGTATTAAGAATTTCAAAAAGTCATCTAAAATTTAATTTAATGTTTTGTGTAATTCTGAATTACCTGGGTGGTTTGTAGTGGGTGGTATTTGTGGTTGTAGTAGCCTACTGGTTTATGGCCATGAACTTGTGGCTGAATTGCCGCGGGTTCGAGTCCTGCTGCCACTGAATATCCCCGTGTAGAAGGGGATGATGTTCGTTAAATCTGAGGAGGCTTAACAAACCCTCCCAATGATGTGGTGTGGTGCCAGCTCCGGTGTTTCCTGTCACTGGACTGAGATTCAAAATAACAAGGTTTGCCGCCGATATCCCTCATGTTGCTTTTTAGGGTGACGTTAATATGATTTTCATTCTCACTCATATAGATGAATATTAGTAGGAGTATATATGTTATTTTCCTATTAGTAGCATTTTAAAATAAAATAATTAACCTGTCTCTCAAAACAGCTTCAGAGATTTAAAAAAAACTCATACGCCAGATTTCGTCAAACTTGACGAAAAGTATCATTAAAAAAAATTTAAGTTATTTTTCCTTCTGAGACACCATTAAAATTTGTATCTTAATGATGATCCATCATTTTAAAAATCATCTAAATTTTCCACGAATTTTTAAAATTACATATTATTTTGAATGATCTATAAAAAAATCATATTTCTTCTTCAAAGGGCAAATGAATATGTAGAGTACACTCATAATATCATATGTTCTTGATCCTTACGCTTTATTGGTTGCTAAAACATCCCACTGCATTTCATTGGTCTGAAGAAATGTCTTTTGACATTTCTTCTGTCTTCCCGGAATTCCTCTCTGACGAAGGGAATATTCTAACAGAGTATTGATTTTGTTGATGAAGTAAAGTTTATTTTTGATAATCATACTTCATTACTTTGCTCTCAATGTGCCAAAAACACATAATAAGATTTCCATAAACATACCATGACTCCTCTAATGAAATAAACTTAAAAATCAGGAGAAGCAATATTCTTCCATGAGGAAAATAAAAATAAAAACTTGCTTATAAATCTTCTAAATAAAACTATTTAAATTTCAAATTAATTCCCCTCCCCTCACGTTTTTTTCTTAAACAGAATAAAGTGTTCTTTCCGAAAACTATAATTTCCATGTCGTTGGGATAAATGAGCTTAGTGTAGGTTGCGAATGAAAAATAAATGAAAAAAAAAGTGAAAAATCACCAAAAATTCAGTAAATAGCTTACATTTTCCGAACAAAGTCTGTTTATTTTTTTAATAAAAATGGCTCAGTGTAAAAAATATAATTTTACGCTGTTTGCTTAGAGGCTACGCTGAAAAGTATATCGAAATAATTTAACTCTAAATTCTAAAAAGTTTAAAGTAATACTGAAAAATTATCTTCAAGATGACACCATCATCACATTCCCACCCGCCCTCCCAGCTACACTTTCAGTGTAGGGAATTTTGTACTTATGGATCTTTCCATATTTGCAATGTACCGCTACCTAATGAACTATTCATTTTATTACGATAGGTAAACTAAGTGAACCTTACAGTTAACTAGGTAATCAGAAATACTTCCAGGAAATATAACTATTTACCAATGTGGTACTTTAAAATAATCACATTAAACCCATTAACTGCCCCCGGCGTATATATCTGGTGCGTTGTATGCCCTGGATGTATATATTCGTCTTTCCGATTCTCTTTTTACGCTGCTCTCAGTAAAATTATAAGTAAATTTACATCCTTTATTCCTTGTGACCAAGCTAGATATGCGGGAGGAACTAAATGATCAGACGACATGATGAACTTCAATGATTTATTTAGCACTATATCAACTCAGAAACACCACTCTAAATAGGATAAATTTGATCAGTCAGATCATGAGGTTGAGACGAGACGGCGTGGGGAGAATATAACCAATATTTAATTTAGGACCGCGCTAATAATTTAACTCTCTAACGTCTACCTGAAATAAGATCACAGTACATGGAATCTTGTGGTCTTCTTATCCTTGCTTTTACTTTAACACACGGCTCCAACAGTTAAACTAAGCACTTTCTGAATATTCCAAATTCTCGCTTCCTACACTGTTTACGTGTACGTTTTACTGCCGATTTACTTCGCTTCTCACTTATTCAATTCACATCCAAGCTATCCTCACTTCACTAGCTCTCAAACTTGCGAATACAGAATATATATATGAAACTTAATTTGCGTAATTACACTTCCTGTCCTCGGAGAAAGTTGGTTGAAAAAATGATGGCCCAAAAGAAGTTCACAAGGAGTTAGTGGAAGGGACCGTATAGATCCGACACAAAATATTTTGAAGGGCTTGGAATGCAGTAAAATTACCTTGACAGTATCTGTGAGAAGGATTTATTTATTTCAGAGAAACATTTGTTCCATAGTGCTTTCTCTTTCCCTCCAAAATCCCCACATACGCATATCTATGTAAAGACGGTGGGAAGCAAATCATGTAGCTTTTAATCGGAAGATGTGGTTTATCAATAATCAATGCCATGTCGTGAAGCAGATCAAATTTAGAGCTATATTACTCTTTAAAGAATCGAACGTTAACTTTTTCAAAGTACTACGAATTAAATGAGCAGGCCCCGTTTGACAGAAGGAACGAGGACTACTCCACTAAAAAAGTCTTCAGTGATCCAACAATTGGCCCACAGAGAAAAGGCAGGCCAAATCTAAGATAAATTAATGACCTAAAAAAACACCTAGTTTTAGGAACTAAAAATTGGATAGCATTGGCATGGAGAAGGCTGGCCTGAAAAAGGCTTCTTGAGAAGTAGAAGCCCATCCTGGGCTGTCGAGCCACTAATAAAAGAATAAATAGGCACAAAGTAGTCCATAAAGTGAAAAAGTAATGACAACATTTCTTTAAAGATGACATCTCAACATTTACATCATTAATTTATGAAATATATGAAACGAATAAAGTAGATTGTCTTTTATGAAACTCGAACATTACTTCTGTGTAAAATCCGAGTTCAGTTCATATCTTTAGTGATAAAGAAAAAAAAGATATGGCACCGAATTGTGCCAAAATATATTTTACTTCTACAATTGGTTCCTATGTAAAGTGGTAGCAGTATTTCGTCAATTCACCAAAGGTAAAGTAAAGATAAAATTAAGATTTGAACAAAACAAAAGCAATATGCATAAACAAAACCTGAATCAAGAAAGGAAATTTTAATATCAAGATTAAGTTTAAAACGGTGCTTACGTATTATCGCAACAATCACCAACGCTTACGATAACTCGTCAAATTGGCAACCCCAATTTCGTATGCGTCGTATGCTTTGAATTCGCAATCACGTGCTTCGTTTCAAATAATGTCGCCAGTTAGGCTGTGATAATGCATAAGTACCTTACAAACTTTTCAAAACTAATAATTGTAGCCAATTTATCTTAAAACTATACTGAGAAAAACATTACAAAAAATTAACATTAATTGATGCCGAAAAATCTAAACAGATAAAATAAGCTTAATTGTTAGGCATCTTTAAACAAAATATACATTTCTCTTTCTTTTTAGTTTCAGAAATGCCACTCAGTTGAATTCTTAATAGAATCAAATTTCTAATTTTTGGTTCCATTTATATGTAAAGTGTTCCTTTAACCTTTTCTATTTAAACAACATTTAGCAGGATATTTGAAACAGATAGTATATATATATAACTTATTTAATTTTCAAAAAGGATAATAGGTACACATTATATACCTGATCATTTCCTTGAGGTTTCAACACGCCGAAATGTTTTACTTAAAAATAAGGTGTTTACAATATGTATTTACCTTCCGAAAATTAAGCACGCAAAGTTAAAATCAACAAAAACAGAAATTAAAATTTTAACTAATACATAATTTAACGTGGAATGGGAATATATGTTTATACATTAATTCAAGCAAGTAACTGTGTGCAAAGATGAAAACAATATTTAATTTTCACATGTTGTACAGGAACTTCAAAACACACAGTTATTTACAAAGTAATGATTGTAATAGAAACATAACAAATAAAAATTGCGTAATATTTCTACTCTGAATGCATATAGTTAACTGTTTTTTATTATTTACTTCATCGCATCCTTGGGTTTTATTTAAAATTTTATTAATTAGCATTTTTCAAATAAATACATTTCTTTTGTCATAAATTTTTAGATTCGTAGAGTTACATATTCTTAATAAATTATTGAATTTTATTTGGCTGCATATAATACACCCTTATAACTAAAATACACACACACACAATATAAAATAAGTATATAAGTATTGTATATAAGTATAGTATATAAGAATTTTACTTTTGGATTGTCTGCCTTTCGAATAAAATACTCGATATAGCATCTGGTATCTGGCAGATAGCATTTGGAGATATTGACATATCCATATAATATACTACTTACTGGATGTGGTTTGGGGTTTTTCTCTACAATATACCTTCTAGTAAGCATGGTGTTATTGCAAGAGATGGAAATACGGAATCAATTTATGATTGATGTCTCATGTCAGAAAAATTTATGTTTGTGCTTTGAGACATATACTGCAAATTCTTCCATGGTTGAGGCTAGATAAATATCTATTCCTTCACTAAATTTGAATGAGGGTAATACTCGAAACATTATAAAAGATAATTTCTCTTTCGATTATATAAATAAAGATTCATATTAATTTAAGTTTATTAGCTACCACATTGGGTAAAATAATTATGCTTGGAACCACGCAGAGAGAGTATATATATAGTATGTATTCTTTCAGAATATTAATAATCCTTCTTATACAAAAATCATTATCCTCATTATTAGGTTTTTAAACCGAAATATAATTATTTTCTGATAACTGCTAAAAAAAGGATAACTCAGTATTTCTCTTTTTTATAAAAGAGCCGCGAGGACAAAAATTCATATAAAAAGGAAAGAAAAAAAGGTATATTTTAATATTACAATGAAATGAAAACTGGAGTAAATGTTGCTAATAGCTGCCTTCTGTATTAAACCCACCATGTGTGCATGTAAAATGTTAATTAGTAGATTTTCTGAGTATACTAGTATATTCTACAACAAAAGCATGAAAATAGTTGTTCTTAGACTGGAATAAACTATTAATAAAAGAAAGGAACAAGGAATAAGTTATTAAAATATACATAAAATTGATTATTTATATTAATATGCACACAAAATATGTGAATGAGTGAGTGAGTGAGTGATTTTGGGGTTTATTGGCGCAAGAGCCGATTTCGGCTATACTGCGACAAACATTTGTTTTAATATCTGTGGTCTAGACAGGAAGAGAGAAAGAAAGAATGAATTGAATGACAAGAAAGAGGGTCGAAAATAGAGAACGATCACTAGGGTACCCCGGGTTCGTGAAGCCCGTGTTTACCAAAGACAGTAAACCCCTTGGGAAAAGGAAAAGATCACTAGGGCACCTCGGGATTGTGACACCCGTACTCACCTAAAGAAGGTGAGCCCCCTGAGGGCAAAATATGTGAAATTAAATCAACAGGGAAATAAGCTTCGTATGTATGAAACCCCTTCTCACCTACCGAAAAAAGCCCATTTTTGACATATTATATTTCCAAAGATATATTAAACAAAACCTATAATCAGTTATATATATTTATGGCATCGGTTCGAGCCCTAGTTCCACTGAAAACCCGCCATGGCTGATGCATGTTTAATTATCGAGAATCAAAGTAATTCCGTTAGCGTTGTCTAGTAGTTTAGAGAGGAGGTGCCAGATCACGTGTTGTTCTCGTCACTTAGAAGAGGTTCAAAATTATGAGGCCCGTTGCCAATAGCTCTCTTGTTGCATTGTAGCGCAATATCAATATACGGTGGTGGCCAAAATCGCAGACACATTTGAAAATTCTTACGCTTTTAATTTTTTATGATTGTATAAAAAATATTACGTTGCACAAAATGCATTATTTTATATAATTTTGAAATGAAAATAAAACTCTTAATTATTTCAATATAAAAAATCAAAGATTAAATATTTGAAAGGAAAAAAAGTTACACAGCAATGACTATTGGTATACATTAGATACTGATGGTAGCAGTGTGTTATCATTATAGTGAGGTAGTCTTTATTTTTTATTACAGCAGCACATCGGTGTTTCATTGAACTCAAAATAGTTACAAACTCTTCTTTCACTATTATATGGTCCCAGGAGACAATTATAGATTCAATTAATAAAATAAAAATTATTTTCCAAATGTTTCTCGTTGTATAATCGTTTCGGATAATTTTTCTTTGTTGTGGGAAAGCATTTATGTAAAAAACAATAAATGATTATCTTATTTTTGTTTTTATTAGAGGGAAAATATTTTCGACAGGTTTTTAGGACACATCTGTAGGAAATACTGCAATACGTAATCTCATGTCTGGACTAGTTTTTAAAAGAAATAGATTGATTCTCTCTCTCTCTCTCTCTTTTATTTCATTTGTACCTCATTCAGACAAGAGTTTACAAACGGTGACACAAGTTTTCAAAAGGATTAGGTCTTTTTCTTACCAGAAAACAATGATATTTAGTCAAAATGCAAAGAAATCAAATAAATGAATAAATTGGACACCAAGAAAGATACGAGTGAAGAGAAATTGGTCTTTCCTATGTTAAAACTGTAAGACAGGTGGTTGTTCAGTGTCTACATTTGGAGACCAAAAGTTTTGTTTAAGATGCCAGGAGTTGGTAAAAATACAAAGCAGGAAAAGGCCGAAAAAGGTGCATTACATCTGTTGCTGAGAGAAGTACAAAAATACCGAGTGGTTATAATTTAAAATACACTATTCAGAGTCAGAACATATCCTGCGTATCCGATTTTGTTGAAACTTGGAACATATGCAATATGGATCATGCGGAAAAGATTTCTGCATTAAAAAAAATTAGTACAATTTTTGACCAATCTAACTTTTTTCGAATATTCCTTACGCAATTCCATTACAGCTCTATATAAATTTACCGTCATAGCCAGATAATCATTCAGTGTGCGTTTGGTGTCATTAACCATGCCCTTACAAAAAAAAAGTTTGATATTTACTGGTAAAACTGTTTTATTAGAACAGCAGCAAAAACTTCGTTGCTCTGCGATAATATAGTCGTTTAAAAGATCTGCGAAAAGGCCCCATATCAAGGATAGGTTTGAAGAAGATGATCATGAAACTTGGATGATGAAGTTTCATGATCATCTTCAATGCAAGCTTTTGAGTAGCATGAAGACTGGAGATGTTACCCGAAAGAGGACAGACATCCGTTGGGACTGAAGGTGTCGAAAAAGTCGCTACTGCTCTGATTGATAGAGCCTCGATTTCCATCTACTCTTTAGCAAGTGATCGATCAGTGTCACGCGAGTTGGAGATAATCACACGTATTTTGTGATCTTGAGGTTTCAATGTTTGCATTAATTGAATCTTATACGAAAACTATTTTAAAATGTATCGCAGAATTTTTTGTACTGTTTACCACAAAATCTTCAACTCACGTGACACTTATCGACCACTTGCTGAAGAATAGATGGAACTGGAGGCTCTTTAAACCACAGCAGAAACGATTGCTTCGACACGTTTGGTCCCAACAGTTTTCCGTCCTATTCCGGCAGCACACCCAAATCTCCAATCTCTTCAAATTTTATGATCATCTTCCTCAATATAATCCTGATATAGGGTGTTTTGCAGATCCTTTAAATGACGATGTTCTCGTAGAGCAACTAAGTGGCCGCTGCTCTTCTGACAGAACAGTTTTATCAGTAAAGATCGATCTTTTTTTTTGTAAGGGCATGATTAATGGTGACAAACGCATGTTTAATGATCCTCTGGCTATGACTGCAAGTTTATGTAGATATCTTACGGATTTCCGGTAGGAATAATCTCTATAAAAACCAACTGGTAAGTCAAAATTTGTACTATTTTTTATTGCAGAAATCCTTTCCCCATGGTCCATGTAGCATATATCCCAAGTTTCAACAAAGTCCTATAAACAGAACTGATTCTACAGCCCTCTTTAATTATAACCACGTGGTACTATGCCTCCAAGGTAAAATAATGTCATCAGAAGTGATACAAATGAAGCTGTTGTTTCTGTCTGTACAAAAACAATCGAGATAAGATTATAAGGTATTCGACTAAGAGGTCGAATTCTTTGAAAAAGCCTTTTCTAAATTTACAGCAGCGCTAAAAAAATGCTACAGTGTTCAAAGAAATACATTTATTGTGCAAATGATTAGTGGTCACAAGTTATATGGACGGATGAAACTAAGGGATAGTTATTCGGTAGTGATGTCCGACAATATGTAAGACGTAGAATAGGAGAGACTCTACATATCCCGCCTTCATCCAGGCAACTGTGAAGTGCCCACATGTTAGGATTTCCTCATGCATATCAACAGATGGTATCGGTCACCTTTATATCATCAATGGGAAACTGAATGCCAGATAATACATTAGAACCATTCTACCTTTTACCAGAATTATATTTACCTACAATGCTTATTTCTCAGCAAGACTCTTCTCCTTGCCACACAGTTAAGTAATTGAAGGATTGGTGTCGTTCTAAGATCATTGAATTGTAGTCTCAAACAGTAAACAGTCCTGACCTCAATCGTATCGAACATTTTGACACCGTTTCAAAACTCTTGTACCTATGAAAAAAATAATTAAAGAATTAATTGAGGCTATATCTGTTTCCTGGCATCATGTAAGGACGAAGGAAAGATTAAAACTATTTTCAGCTCAATGAAACATCGATGGGAAGTGATAATAAAAAATAAAGGCTACCCCATATGTACTGATTACCCACTGGTATCATCAGTATCTAATGTATACCGATAGTTATTTTAGTATAAAATTGTTTGCATTCCAAATATTTAAACTTTGTTTTTTGTTTTGAATTACATAATTATTCAGTATTAAGTTCGCTTCAAAATGATATAAAGGACTTTGCATCTTGTGCAACGTAACGTTTTCTATAAGCATACAAACTTAAAAATAATAACAATTTCCAAAAGTGTACACAATTTTGGCCACTACTTTACACTCACTCACATTCTCGGGTAGTGAAAATTTTCATATTAAATACTTCATTAACTTTTAGAGCATAGATCGGGATTTTAGAGTTTCAAAACATCTAAATTATGTTAAAAAAAGTTTGGTTATTTTAACATCAAATGTCTAAGACGCTCATTTAATATACTATGAGGTAAAAATTTCAGTACTTATAAAATTATTTAACGTGTGTTATTATTTTTAGTAACTATACATATATATGTATTACAAATAACTTTTGAAACAAGTAAAATATTCAAAAGCTCTTGAAATAACTTTTGAATTAGGATGTAAGAACCACAGTAAACTTTTATTCGGAGGCATTTGTAAATGTAGTACATCTGGGGTCCCCAAACTTGATAGCCTCACTGATTCCTCCATGAGTCCCAAAGCCAAAACTTACGAGTAACTAGCTCATCATAACAGCACATAAATAATGTAATTTGGAACTGCAAACAATTGTTGCGGTGAAAAGTTACAACTACATAAATCTCATTAATCATTATATTGCAGTGTTTCAATTCATTATGTAAATTACTATGTCAAGTATTGTGAGTTTTAAGGATAAATCTCATATCATTAATTACAGATAAAATGTGTGTGTGTGTGTAGAACTCCATTACATATATCAGTTACTGTGCTTCTTAATTAATTTGTGTGACTTATTACTCATTTAATTACATTATTAATTTTGGAATGTGATTAAAATAAACTGTGCGACATATCGGATTAACCATACTAAGGAGTTGGTGATGGCTAACGGGCTGTATTTTGGGATCCCTGTTCTATTTCATGACAAACAATGTTCTAAATGTCCAAAGCAATGACAGACATTTGTAAATGTGCTATGCAATGACCAGGATTTGTAAACATTTGCAAACATTTAACATTCTAAAATATGTTTTTTTATGATTTTTTTTAATATTCTTAATTTTTATTCCCTTTATAAAAGTATTTTTGCACATAATCGTATGAAAAGATGTATTCATCTTAGATGCAGCATTTATGTGGAAAAAAACTATTAGGAGAAAAAGATATAGTCAAAATTAAATGTATGCAATGATACAATACTTGGAAAAAGCAGAATATTTCATAAAATTATAAAAATAAATCATATTTCTTTGTTCTAGAAACATGATGTGTTTCAAGACACATAACAAATGGGTAACTGAATTTTTAAAGATTAGAGCCACAGTATTGTGTGTTCGTATTTTTAGCGTAAACTTTTTTAGCACAATTTTTTTCAAACAATATTAAACCAACTGTGAAAAAAGTTGTATTTGAAAATTAACATAATAACGTGGAACATTTTTGCAGTAG
This sequence comes from Trichonephila clavata, assembly GCA_019973975.1. Lineage (NCBI taxonomy): Eukaryota > Metazoa > Arthropoda > Arachnida > Araneae > Nephilidae > Trichonephila > Trichonephila clavata. The sequence goes on from BMAO01017728.1 coordinate 13,610, forward strand.
AGTGACTACAATAACATTTCTGTGTTATTGCATTCTTCTCCTTTTCTCAAAAAATTGTTTATTCCAAATCACGTGGTAGGTGGGTCTCCAGAGCGTCGTATTTTGTTGGCGGTTGTATTTAATCGTCAGTGATGAAAATAAATTACGTTTGTTGAGCGATAATGGGTATTAATGTTTTCTTCATTATTAAAAAAGTGCTGCGGACACTTTTGAAATTATGAAACAGGTATAAGGCGGTTTTACTTTATCGCGCACGCAAGCTTTTGAGTAGCATTGACGTTTCAGAGAAAACAGGGACATTGTCAAAGACGGCAAACACACTCTTGACGTCAGCAGACTTACCACACAGCTGAAAACATCGAAAATGTTTCTGCTGTGGTACGTTTAAACAGGCTTCAAACAGCAGCAGAATCAGTTGGAATATCCTCGGTCTTATACCACTGGATACTGATTAAGGATCTTGACATGCGTAGGATGTATCAACATATCGTCTTCTGCATGTTAAATGAAGACCAATTTTCAGATGAATTTAAAAGTGCATCACGCGGGTTGAATTAAAGGACCTAGCTAAAAATGGATTCCATAAATGTTTCGATCACCTTTACATGCCATTTCAAAAGTGTGCTGTTATTTAAGGTTCTTATTTCGAAAAAGGATGTGTTTTAACGATTAAATTGTATTTTTTCTAAGTTACAGACTTAATCCGGGAACTTTTTGAGTCCTTCTGCGTATATGAATCTTAAGTAAACTTAGAGCACATGCATAGTGAATACAGGCATCTACGTAAAAATTTGTGAAAAAAGAAGTAAGAATGAGATTGTTACGAAACTTGGCATGAAGATACGTATTAGGTTATATGTAAATAATTAGAAATGTAGCGTGATTGCATATTGCGTAATGCCACCAGAGGGTGTTGAACGTTCTCCTTAAATTATAAAACAAATAAGCAGAGTTTTCTTGCGTGTATTTATTCCGTTGCAGAGGGCGCTTTTTAACTAGAGATGCCTTTAAGCTACCATTAGAGGCAGTTTGAGCAGATATCACAGTTCAATAGGGGAAGAATCATAGAGTTGATGGAAACCAGATTGTTAGCTTGGTGAGTATCTTGCAGTCTAAGCCGGTTTGATTTTATAGTGAGTAGATATTGGAATCAGTGGACAAGAGAGACAGGTTTGTTGCACGGCGAACAGGCTCAGGAAGCACTCGATAGACAAATAGTTGAGAAGACCGTCGCATCATACCCCTGCACGCACATAGCGAACTTTCTCATTGTCCTCTAACTATACACATACAGCAACTTCACTACAGTTCTCCGTGTTAGTCCGCACCATCGCAAGGCACCTGGCTGAAAGACAGTTGCTATCGTGGCACTAATTACGTGCACTGCTATCGGCATCCATTCACCGTCGGCTCCATTGTGAGTAGTATTTTCTCAAAGGGATTGGATTGCAACGGAATTGGATCTGGATGCCTTCATCGATGATTTCAGATTTGATTTGGGATGTGATAGCAATCGTGTGCGTGTGTAGAGGCCCGTGGTGACCATCTCAATTTTGCATTCGCTGTACAACCACACACCGCTCCCACAACAGGTGGAATGATATGGGGCTCCACATAAAACACACTTGCACCTTATGCTGATCCTCGACACCATGCCAGCTCAAAAGTACGTTCGTGATATTCTCCAGTCAAATGTTTCAACAATCATGGCAGGGCTCACAAGAGTTTCGAAGAGGACAAAAAAAATTCCATCCCACCTCACACATATAGCAAGGGTTTCACAGAAAGGTCTCTGCGACATTTCAGCCTTTTTTCAGCCGGTTCGATTCCAAGATTTGTCACCAACCGAACATGTCTAGGAACAATGAGGACAGCAATTTGGACAGCCGATGAGTTTGGCCAAATGATATACAGCAACTGTGGAACGAGTTGAAGCTGGACATCATCCGGGACTTGTATACCTCAAAACATGCATGCCTGATAGAAGTTGCCCAACAAGGTTCTAAGACTTCCATTGATTTGTAATTTTTTCTACGGTAAATTATCATTTCTCTTTTTATATTCTGCTGCGACCGACCACAAGACTTTCGGACCCACTGATTTAACGAGCACGTACTCCGTCTATACTCGGTGGTATTTAGTGGCATCGGGCGTCGAACCCAGGCCCTCCGGTCTATCTCATTATATATATTCCCTAAATTCTGCTAATTTAAAAGTCGTTGAGAAAATCTGAGAGGTGTTGAAATCTTGGAAGAAAAAGAAACAGGAATACCTAAAGAATACTTAGTTTCACTGGTGGATCAATTAGTTACGGAAAAAGACACACTTGATAGAGGTTATAAATCATATTAGTGACATGTATAAGAAAAGTAAAACTATCATTAAAACTGGAGGTTAACACCGGTTATCAGTATCTTAGTAAAAAAAAAAGGATTCTTCATTTTTGCACAGTGTATGTATATATCTTTTCTCTTGGATTTTGTTTTACTTCCCATATGTTTATGTATTCATTTGCCTTTTTTTATATTATGGAAAAATGTATGGGTTAACCATGTAAAAGTAAAGTACTTGAAAGGTAAAACATGTGCCATAGATGTAGTTTGACACAGTTTTATAGATTTAAATGAAATTTTAATTTATGACAATTTGGACTTTTAAAAGCTTTCGCTAATTGTTTTTTTTTGTCTTTTCCCGTATGTTTGAATTTCGCGTTATGTTGTTTTTATTAGAATGTGTTATAAAACTAAACAAAACGCGATAACAAAACATTTTAAAAAGTTAGGATAGAAATATTTATAAAAAAGAAGAAAAAACACTATTTGATGTATTAGTTTTTAAAATTGGCATACGAAGTTGTATACATAGAATGATATACACTTTTGAGTGCATAATTGACATATTCCTATTCACCTATTGATTAAGTTAAAGAAAACATACATTTTATGAATATTTTTAACAGCCTTAGAATCTTTGACCATAAAAATAAATTGATTCTAAGTACTGCTTTCTTTTTAATAAATTGTTTTTATGGCCTCCATATTCCAGGAATTACACATTATTCATACTAATGATACAGTAATATTTCGCACAGTTTATAGAACAATATTTACTGTATATTACCCCTTAGTGGTAGTTTTTATCAATCATAGATCACACACAAATACCTTTTATTAAATTGAAATCATTGAGGAAAACGAGAATCCTTATTTCTAAAGACGGTATATAATATGAGATTTTATAACGCATAAATAATCATGGATAATACGGAACACTGTAACTCAATCCCTCCCATGCTAATAATTTCCGCGGGGGCTCATTTCACCGTCACACAATTCGATCTCTGCATTTGTTTCTAAACAATACGCACAATAATATGGGAAGTCAAAAGAGACTGCTACAATGTGCTACATTGTCTTAATGTCTATGAAATTGTGAACAGATGGGAAGAGATCATTCGTAGAATCATGCTGATATCCTATTCCCTCCCAAATAGAACTTTAAATTGAAACGGTGGAGAGCAAAATCTCATTATCATAGGAGAATTGAAATGCGAAATATTGCATGACATCTGAGAATAATTGAGAGTTGTGTGTCTTCATCACATCTGGGTAAACTATCACATCTGGGTTACTGTTGATGTCCATTCACAATGCTTCTCTAAAGGACTTCATTCGATGCAAAGGAAATGTGTGAAATATCTCAGAAAATAGTTAAAGATTATCTTAGAATACTAAAATGTTCTTAGAATTCTGAAGTTAATTTAAAATGTGGCAAACTACGATCTTTAAATGTGTTCAAGCAGCTATCCTCTTAATAAACAGACATTTCTCAGTTGTGAATTTCGGTAAGGACAGTAAATATCTCAAGAAATGAATATATATTTAGTTTTCGTATATAATTGAAAATGTACAACAGTTTTCAATAAAAAAATTTAACATTTATCATTATTAAAGTAAAATTTATTGTTCAAACTTTCCTTCTACAAAACCCTAAATGCGCTTGTAACGATTAAAATTATGTGGGTAAAGAATATTTTCCCCGAGTATTCGCTTACATCCTCGCACCATTATAATCATCACTGATTCAAGAATTTGAGTGGTAATACGGGCAAAATATAATTTTTTTTTGTCAATTGGTTTAATACAAAAGTTTTTCTTCAAATTAAAATAATAATATTTTGAAATCTTGCTTCTGCTGATAATTTATTGTTACATTTTTTCATCATTGTTTGGTATTAATGGTGCTTATTTTAGTAACAGAAACATGCCGATCCAAATATAACACTTCATTTTATTTTAGGTCACGATTTTTCACTTAAATTTCATCACAAACTTGTTACATCCTGTCTACCCTGTGACCCGCCTAAAGGTGTGTGAAGAAGTGAAAAACGACTGTATATAGTAATTTCTAATTATTTATTCAGCACACTAATTAACTGAAAAACAAATCAATTAATCAGATTAAATAAGATGTTTCCAAGTAGCGAGCAGAAGATAAGTGACGTGAGTCGCGTATTTGTTGAATATTTCAAATAAATTGATCCACTTTTTATTAATCAATCTTCTACTTTAATATTTGATTTAAACTGTAGTTATGGGATTAATTGTCACTTAAATCTCTTTATTAGTTTAAATATAAAAACGCACTATAAATATGACTAATACCTGAACTGTAGATATTTTTCTTACCTTCTACTTCGTAATGTTTCAGTCTCTTGGTAACATGTATTAAATAGCAATTTTCCTCTATCTATCTCTTTATAATTCTAACATTTTATCTATCTTTTCTCACATTGACTTACTAACTCTCTTCCATCTATCTCTCCAACTTATATCTCACTTTATCTCGCTTTTTATAATCTCCTAACAAGCAACTATATATAATAAACTTCATCTGCATATCACGGTTTCTTCTTCAGAAAAGGGTTGTTGATTTCATAGCCCAAAGATTTTCCAAGAGGTTAATTGACTTACGCGTATAAATTCGTTTCACGCTTGTTTAATCCAAACACAAATTGTATTCCCACACTTATTTTTTTTCAAGTGGACATAATACAAATTGCTTGTATATTGATTGACAAGTATTTTTAAACCTATTTAAGGCAGTGTTTTAAATCACCATTTTTACTATCCTTAATCTTAAAAAAAACTTAATTTAAGGAATATTTTAAATAAATTGACTAGTCATGCATTCATTAGTTTCTTATGTGCATTTATTGCATCATTATTGTTACTTTAATAAGACATTTTTTTACAAACTTTTAGACCATTTTTTTAAAAAAATAATATCACACGAGACAGTAATATAAAAAAAATATTCTAAATGTTGAAAAATTCATTTCATTACGGATATTAATAATTTTTAATAACTTCTCTGACACAATCTCTCGTATAAATATTGATTTGCGCACATTTTTATTTTATGCAATGTTTAAAATTCATAGCATGATTGTTTCTTTTTGTGTATTTTCCAGTTCTGAGAAAGTAAATTGTAATTTGAACTGAACACTTTAAGTAATGCATATCAGTCATTTTGGTCAGCTAATATAATTTAAATTTATTTAGTGTAAATTGTTTTCGTACTAAAAACAGTTAAAATTTATATTCCAATAAAAAATGAACAATCATTTTGTTCATCTATTCTTATATTATGGGAAATTTAGAAAACTAAAAAAATCAAGTTTAAAGATTAAATTTCAATTTTTTGCATGAAAATAAATCTTTTTACATTTAAAATTTATCCATTTCATATATTGAGGCTTCTTTTTCCATAAAGTGTTCCTGCATATTTTTTCTTCTCATTTTCAGTGTTTTAGGAGCCCAATTATAAAAGATATAGACAATTTCCACTCCGTTATTCATGCCTGAAAATCAGAAATAACAGAAAAAATATTTATTTTAAAACCTAGAATGTTCATAATATCTAGGCTATCAGCTAGTTCATCATCAAACATCAATGTTGCTTCAGTTTAGACCAATATCAATTGTTGTTTCGTAAGATGCTGATATTTTTGGTCGGTAATTCTAAGCTGTAAAATTGAGTTGTCAACCTCATCACTTGACCGGGATTTAAAAGTACGAGGTGAGTCGCCAATAGACCACGTGTTTCTTCTAAGTGCGAGATACTAATGAAAAAATACCAAATCATAAAATTCCAAACAGAATCAAAAGAAATATCTGTTTCCTTACATTTTTCTAAGGGTCAACTATTTTTTGACACTTACATTTTTCAGTGCTGAGAGCGTAATTATTGTCAGATTTCGACAGCTTACTTTAAAACATTCTTAAAAATATATATTAATTTTTTAAATGTTTTTGAAAATTCGATTTTCAGAAGGGTTAAAGGTACTATGCCCTCTTAAACTTGTATTGGATGACACTTGATGTTAATGCGATTTTTAAAATATTAATTTATGAATTAAATTTAATTAATTATTTATGGTTTAACATTTATATTTCAGTCGATATTTTTCCTCTAAATGACAGCACCATTGAATAAGACAGCTTTTGTTAAATTTGTGATGAAGGTTTAAATTAACCTGAATAGAGTCATATGCTAGTTAGACGTCATTATTCATTTTGCACTGGTTTTAAGATTAGTTCTTACCTATAAAACTCCATTTTTATTAAAAAATGCAATTGCAAATTTTATGTGGTTAAAAAGTTTTTAATGTTAATTTAAAAGGTTTTTTGCCACTTAATATTGTGATTCTATCGTATGTAAATTAATTGTAATTATTTAATAAGCAGTAGTATAAAATAAAATTTTTCTTTGTTGACCTAAGTAAAAAATGACTTTATTATTTTTTTTATATTTTGTTTTAACAAAATATTATACCTAAGCAACATATAGTATTTGATTTTCTTTCATTATAGAAAAATCACAATATTTTGGAATGTAAACTGTTGGAATTTTATATAGAGGGTGTTTCTGTTAAGCATATTATATCATCTGAACAATACAAGTTTAACACGTTAGAACGCGTTTGTTTATTTATGTTACTAAGGTTGACATATTCCTGAACAAATAGCAACTACTTCAAATGAAAACCTGAGAATAATGATCGAAGAAAATATTCTTCTGCTTTCTTAATCCAATTGAAATATCTCATGTCAGTCACTTAAGGTTGATAAAATGTGATTACTGCTTCCCTGAAAACGTGAAGTTCCATTCCGAGGTCCAATGAGAAGCAAATTCCGTCATCCATCTCTACTCACGACTTTAATTAAATTTGTCTCTGCTACAATGTGCAAACATTTGTGCAACGCTCGCTATTGAAATGATCTCAAACACGAGTGGAGAGAAATGCCTTTGATTTTCGCTCTGAGTGTAGTGCGCATAGAGAAAGCGAAAACATGGGCATCTCGAAAACACCACACATGATTCTCATGTAAATTAATTTTCTCTTATGTCCATAGTATTTGCTTTTGTAGGTTTGTTCTTCTGACACTGAAGACGAAATGAGTTGAGCTGTTATAGATTTAAAAAAAAAGATGATTTGCTTAATTTAAAGAGATGGTTCTGACTGTGTTTGTTTAATCGAATGTTAAGAATTGTGATTTGGTATGTTCAGTGCTAGTATTTAACATGGAAAATGATTTTTTATTCTTTTTTCTTGTAGTTGGCATTTTTTAAAAAATGATATAAACTTGATTTGTGATAAAATGTTTTACACTTATTTCTGAAAACATTTAGTTCGATTTCAGATTTATTTCAAAGTAAATTACTTCTCTAATATATCACTTTAAAATATAAAAATGGGCTACATTTAACTGTAATATTTACTAAAACTGTTTATATTCAAAAAATAAATAAGTTCTTTATATTTTCTTAGGTCGATAAAATTAAACTTAAAAATGAAACAATTAAACGATCGAGTAAATTTAAAATTAAAAGTAAAATATTTTCAATGAGATTACGGTTTTATTTAAAATAATTTATTTTAAATAAAAATATTATAAAGATTTAGAAATTAATAAAATTAGTTAATTTATAGGCAGTAAAATTTCTAGAAACTTTTTGGCTCTTGAGAGCATAAAGAGTAATTTAATACTGTATTTTTTATACAATTATTATGACTTTGACACAAAATAAACTTATCTAATTATAAGAAAAATGCTTAGTAAGATTATGTGATATCAGATTAAAAATAACGTTAATTGCAAAAATGCAATGTATTAAAAAAAAGTGAAAGAAATTTTAAAAAAGGTGTTACTTAGTTTTGTTTTTGACTACAGTATAAAAAAGAAATAAAAATGATACCGAAAGAAATGTTAATATACAGTAAAAAATTTGAATTTATTACTGTTGCCGCTTGAAATGTATAGTAACTATCCTTAGTAATTTTAAGACTTGCCGCTGATCTGAATCCATAAAGAAGTACGAGTGCAAACTTCAATCACAATAGTAGTTGAATTATTCGTCTGACATTCTACATTCAAAGAGAAATATAAAATACTATATATATTATATATATATATTCTTTGTTATAACTAAGAAACAAGAGAAGCTTCTTAAGTTTGATTTGTATGGTACACTTTTTTTATTTACTTACTCTGATTTTTCAAATACAGAAATACGAATACAGAATACAAATACAATATTTATTTATAAACAATTTTCGAGAAATAAAACTGTTTTGAGATGTCTGAATTTAAATTAAATTTATGTAATACAATTTTTTTGTGTTTCAATTTTCGGATATGACTTAAATGCAAAATGACTTTATATATTGATGCGCATTTTAAAGTATAATTTAGGACGATCGTTAAAATATATACAATTGTCTGACATTCCTGGATTTTATAGTAAACGTATATAGTAACAATTCCATTTTCATTTTTCCATGATATCTGATACTTGTTTTACAGCTTGCTTTGAAGTTTTCCATGTAAAATAATTAGAGCTACATTTGAAAGCAACGTATCTTAGTTAAACGTTTATCTCTCTGTTAAATTTAAATCCTATTAAGGGGAGTCAACAAAAGATTTCTACACATTGTCTGTGAATAAAAAAAAAATTGCAATGCAAATTGTAGCTTTAGTATGTTAACACATAGTTCAACCAGTAAAGCGTAAACTTTGCAGCGAAAGAGTGCCTGTTGTGGCCAAAGACGAGTTACGTAAAAATGTTTTACTTTTTTATTGAGGTCTTTAATTTCTTTTAGAATATTCTAGCTCCTCTCTTACATGCGAAAATATTTTTAACTGCCCGTCAAATACTTAAAAAAATTATGACTATTTCCTAAAGTGATATCTTATCGTGATGTGAAAAATTATTTTTTAAAATTGGCATCAATGTTCCGTGAAATGAGGCACGATTACTCATGGTTTATGCTTCTCCAATGAAGAAAGTGCCTGCCTATATCCTTTGATGTCGAAGAGAAACTATTCATATGCTCATGAATGAAACTAGTCATAGTAATGTGTGAAAAATATTTGCTAACTGAACACATTAGCTCAATGGATTCTATGATTACTGACTCCTATTCAGAAATAAATACTTCACGGAATGTCAAAGGAGATGTTTAATTTTTTGAAGATAGACAAAGATAATTTTTGATCCCCTGGTAACCAGCGAGGAATTTTAGATCTATCAAAATAATCCAGAGATCAATGAGATGATTAAGGAAAGAATCACTGTGATTCCCCTCCTTTTAAACTGGTTAAGGTATTGAAATTTACGGAAGGTTATGCTGAGTGCTTTGGGGAACATTCGTAGAGGGTTTCAAACCGTATTTTTTTCATTCTGACAAAAATAAAGGGTATTCTTGTTTTCGGTTCTTTTCGGTTCGAAGCCCGGATTTTGTAGAGTCATCTTAACAGATTACATGAAGAAGGGTCAGATTATAATTAATTCCTATATCTGTACACTATTCAACAAATTATGTGACGCTTTTATTTAGAAGAGGCTTGTTATATAATCATCAAATGCATCTTGATGTCAATACAACTACTAACTTATCTGGACAGGCGGGTGAGGAATCACAAAGATGTCATTGAAATTATGCTACATTACTAATATTTTTCCGATTTCAATCCAAATGACTTTTTCTTTTATTATTTATCCCGAGAATTTAAGAACCCATTGCAAGGCCAGAGGTATGAAATAAACTGAATACAGTCCGCAGATGGAATATAATGTTTGAGGCAATCTGTTGAAGTTTGCGCAATGCCATCCTTTGACAATTAGCAAAACTTTAGGGGAGATATACACTGTATATGGTATATATGTAGAGGTCTTTTAAAATTTAAAAAAAATCAATCTAATTTTTTTTAGTAATAGTCAAAATCTTACGATAGTCTCTCGTACTAACGCATGAACATGTGCAATATAATGTGAACTAATGCGAAATTCTTTTCTCTGTGTAATCTTATAAAGATCAGGTAATATACAACCTCTGGCAATAAAGTTCGGTAAATAGGCCTATAAATCGTGTTACGTAAATAAAATATTAATACAAGTTACATTACTGCTCTTCGAAATAGTCGCCTCTCATAACTATGCACCGCTGAGATCTGCTATATATTTTCTGGAAACTGCAAGAATTCTTCATTTGGGATGGAGTTCAAAAGCCTCGTCACGTTTCGTTGTATGTCAGGAATATCGTCAAATCTATTTTCTTTCAAAGCGAATTTCAGTCACGGGAATAGGAAAAGTCTGAAAGATTGAGATCTGGTAAGATTGGAGAATGTCCAGTTTACTCCAGTCCTCTTTTTTTGCTAGGAACGGTTTAACGATATTGGCTGTGTAAGGGTGAGCATTGTCGTGAACAAAGAACCATGGACCTTGTTGTGCGTACTGGGATGTACCCTGCATTGACGTTTCATAAAACCAGTCAAAACCTCAATGTAAATTGCAGCATTCATCGTCATTCCCTCCAGTAGAAATTATTTGTGGATAATGCCTTGAATATCAAAAAAGGTGACACGCACTTTCTCAATGCTTTTGTCACTGATTGAGATCGCCGGTTTTTCGCTACGGGGATATTAACACTATTCCGACCTTCTCGAAAACGGGCGAACCACTCGTGCACACATTTCATGGACTGTGTTTGATCTTCATAAACACGTACCAGCATTGCATAAGTTTCTTTCGGTGTCTTGACAAGCTTAAAACAAAACATTTAATTGATCTTTTGCTTCTTTTTTTTCTGTTCTCAGTTAAGAAACAACGCATTAAACAAGCACTTTGTAAAACAAGTCTTACACAAAACAGAAACGACGCTCAACTGAACAACGATGGAGCAGATATACAATACATGCCGCTATACATGTGCAGCGTTTTGTTTTGCCAGTATTGCCAGATCGGCTGTTCTGACTTCATTTACCGATCTTTATTTTCAAAAAGGTTGTAGTAACCAATATATAACACTATTACAGAATTTGTGAGCTATTTAAAAATATTTTTAATGAATGGATATACTCTCATTGCCATAAAAAATTGAAGCACCAAGAATTATGAATGAGAGCATTAGGAAACTTGGTAGGAAGGTATGAATCAAGCAGCTATGTAAATGTTTAGAAATGCAGTGTGATTGTGAATTGCGTATGGTTCCCAGAGGGTGATAAAGTTCATTTTTCTTTGATGATAAAACAGGTGAACAAAACTCATTTGCGTGTGTTTTAACTGTTGTAAAGATACTTTTTTTAAACTAGAAATAGCGTTTCTCCACCATCGGAGACAATATCAGCAGCTGTCAGATTACAAGGAACCTAGGCTTAGGACGATCTCTTCAGACCAGTAGTCGAGGAGACCATAATATCATACGACACACACGCCTAGCTCCAACTGTTTCATTGCCCATAATCCATATACAAACAATTCCTCTAGGACATATGTGTAAGTTCGTACCATCGTATGGCGCCGCCTTGCTGAATGACAGTTGCTACAAGGCACACGTTACCGGTACTGTCATTGACACCCACTTACCATCACTTTGATTATAGTGGTGTCACGCTTGAAAGGATTATACAGCACCCGAATGGAATCAGGTCGTCTTCAGTGATAAATCGTGATTCAATTCGGGCAAGGAGGATAAACGTGTACGTATGTGGAGGCACCCTGGTGAATACCTCAATCGTGAATCATCTGTACAGTGGCATATCGCTCCCACAACTGATATGATGATATGAGAGGCCTTCGCATATGACACATGATAAGCACTAATATTTATCCACGGCACCGTGGAAGCTCAGTGGTAGGTTATTAACATTATTCTGCCACATGTATGGGCTGTCAGGTTCCATTTTCAACAAAACAATGCTTGCTCTCACACCATGTGTTTTGCTGGTTTTCCTCTACCACATTTCCATCCCTCATTATTTAGACAAAGAAAAAATCTACAAAATAGTTTCAAACATTTTTAATAAATTTTAATCTTTATAAATATCGTCTTCCAGATTTGCCCCCATATCTGGGACCATTTATAGCGGCATTCAGGACACACTACAAGTTTAGCCGAATTAAAAGCATGTCTACAGCAAATGTGGAATGAGAGGTCGTGGGACTTCATGCGGGATTTGTATGTCTGAATTCCCAAACGTATCACATCATGCATTCATGCTAGATGACGACCAACATGGTACTAAAACATACATTTATTTGTTATTTTTTCTACTATAAATGATCGCTTTGCTTTGTTAAGTAATCACTTGGTTAGATCAACTTTGTACTTAAGTATGCAAAATTTCGTTTTATTCTGACAACACTTTCTTGGTGCGTTAATTTTTATATGGAAATTAGTGTATTTATGAAATTTAGAATTTCTCTTTGTAACTTGTAAAAGCTGTTATCAGTTATTTCAAAAAAGGTAAATTATTCATGTTTATTCATAATTTAATGTTTTTCATATACTAAATTGATTTCAAAAAGAATTTGTTTGCGTCTTGAATTTAAATTATTTAACATAGCTCACTATTAGAGGACTGTAGGGTTCACATTTCAAATTGTTTTAGAAATCTAATCATTTGACTCATTGATACTTATAAAGAATGTGAGAAGAACGAGTTGGATTATTAATTATTTAGACAAAGAAAATTATGTACAAAATAGTTTAAAACATTTTTAATAAATTATAATCTTTATAAATTGCTGACGAAATAGTATTTCGGAAACAACTACTTCTTAAACTATTAATTCATTTGGGAAGGTTCTTTCAACAAATGAACATACTTAAGTTTTTCATCAATTATACGGTGTAAATCAATCTATACATGTAAAGTAATTTTTCAGAGTTAAACTCATATGAATGTATTTCAAGTTTCCTCCGAGGAATTCAAAGAACAACTCTTCTTAATAGATATTCTATTCATTAATAATATAAATGAACTCAGTGGTGTAACAGTCCTTGAGATCCAAGGCCTATTGTGTCTATCTCAGTTTACGTAACCTTAAGAACTGGGGTGCATGGGCAGATGTTTCGGTCAAGTGGTCAGTCTGACGCGCATTAATCATTTGAGAAAACAAAAATGTGTTTATAGATATATACATATAAGGGTCAAAAATTTCCAGAACAAGTCAATCGCAAATTATTAAAAAAAATAGGAAAATAATTTAATCATATTGGCCTTTGAAGTCCTGCCCTCCATCCACACACTTGTTCCAGCGTTCGCATAACTGTTTAAATCACTTCTGGAATTCATTTTTGAGAGTGACTTCGTCAAATTTTGGATCACTCCATTTGAATCCACATAACAATGCCCATTAATTTCATTTTGATCCATGGAAACAGATAAAAATCATCTGGTTCTGGAATGGTTTTTGTATGTTTTCTTCAGCATCTCGCACATCTTAAAAAGTGATTTCTCTAGCAAAACGCATAATTTGATGTTTGAACGCTGCTCCAAAAACGATTGCAAAATCGGACGATTGAAAATTTGCTTTATGGGAAATGATCTGCAGCTAACACGAACAATATAGGAAATGAATAAAATAGAGTATTCATCATCAAGCTATGTGTTTTCCTTATTAGTGCTGCCAGCTCTTGAAACAGATATTTCCTCACCAACGAGCACCTGTGTGAATATAGAGGAACATCCAGGGAATTGTGTAACACTAGTAGTATAGGTAAGAACAAAACCTCCCTGACATGCCAAAACAGAGTTTCACATTTTTAAACAAAGAAGGCAGGTTATTCATTTGACAGGAATGAGAGATATTAAAAGGCCTGTTTGATTCTACTCCCGTTATCCTATTACTATAGCTGGATAAAGATTCTGGAAATAACTCTAATGTCTCACTTTTCACTATTAATTATTTTTATTATCTTTAACGCTTTCTATCTTCCGGCTTCTATTTTTCTATAAATATATTTCCTATAAATATTTTTTTCATATAAAACTTAAACAGAATGCATTTTTCCAATATACAACCATAGAATAGTTGAAAAGAGCTATTTGTGACCAGGATAGTGAAAATACAACTTTGCAGAAAAGTGAAGTATATACAAATATCAGCACCATGACATCAGAAGGAACGTCGCGGCACGCAAACGAATGCAAAGCACGCTCTCAGTATCAATGTAAATTAAAATGAAGGAGGAAAGGCACAATTCCAGACATTTCGCGCAGGTGAAATTGAAATCGTAGATACAATATGACTTCAAGAAATCATCACAGGGCTTTTATATTCAATATAATGATCGACAAGCTTGAAAATCGGAGTAATTTGATGAGTGTTACACAAAAATTTGGAATTGACAAAAGTTAATTACAAAAGCTTAAAAAGCTTTCCAAAATTGTCTTAAAGCTGTAAGAAAGGTTGGCGAAGGACAGCCAAGAAAACAAAGGCAAGTGATGACGAGTATATCATTCTGCAGGCAAAAAGAGACAGCAACCAAACCGAACAACATTGTTCAGAAGGTGCATACGGCAACCGGATGGCAGGTATCAAGTCTTACTTTGGCCGGATGGCTGCATAAAATTGGCCTATTCATCCTGAACGCTGCATATCATCAAACGATTCCATCATCGGTACTATTTAATATGGTGTCAAGAAAACAAAGACTAGGCATCTCATCAATGCATTCATGTTCTCTTTACTAATTAGATACGGTTCGTCCGGAGACAGTATTCTCAGTCAACTGGTATGGATGTAAGTAGAGACATAGTTTCCTCCTGCAAACATCAGAGAAAGAGACAGTTGGAGTAGTCCTGTAGGGAAGTGTTGTATTAAATGGACGAATGAAGTTCCATATTTTTGAGAGCGACTCTCTTACCGGAGAGCGTTACTACGATGAAATTATCCCCCTACACGTGCATGTGAACCCGAGGTACCATTGGACCTGACTGTATTTGTTTGGACGACAGCGCACGTCCTCCTAGGACTTCAGCTTTTGAGCAGCTTCTAGAAGTTGCAGATACCTTTAGAATGGATTGACCAGCGTATCTCTCCCCTTCTGATTTAAATCCCATTTGACATGCATGGGATATTTTGGGAAGGCGAAAGGCAGCTAGATAATATCATCCGGAGAACACCACATAGCTGAAACAAATGCTCCTTGAAGAGTTGCCAATCTAACCTCAAGAACTGTTGGACAATCTAGTACTGAGGTATGAGCAAGCAGACTGTGTTACGCAACTAATGCAGTTAGAGACGGTCTTAAACCCCTTAGGTAGAGACGTTAGTTTGTTGTTCTTCCTCATGGCCAGAGAATGTCTTTTACAAACGTAATCTGTCAATAAATATTTTCTGTTTTGTCCCATAATGTATGAGAATAGTTAATTTTTACAACTGTGCTTTCATCAACCTTTGCACATTGCGCATTTGTAGTGTTAATTTTATGTCACTCAAAAATTTTTTATGGAATTATGGCTCAATATAAATGGTTGCTTAAATTTGCTCACTAGTATATACAAGATTATTCGCTACCAGACGAAAAAACTGGTAAAGCGTATAATGGGGAAGATGACTCGGAATCATATAGAAATGCAGGGACACAAATGCCGCAATTGAGAAATATGGTACAAAGAAGCGGAGAAAAAGAACAGAAACATCAATGCATTAATGAGATGAAAAACATTTTATTGAGAGATTGTAATGCAACAGGTGTTCGAAAGTTCATTTACTTCTTCTAGGTTCACATAATGAGTTTGGTGTACGAGATGCCTATTCCTTCAGTTGATAAAAACACTCAAATATTCGTAGTTGACGAGAGGACATGGGGCATCCCAGGAAACTTCCAGAACGTAAGGAATTCTATGGTGCGTCGCGGTCGAGCTGACCAGGCGACTTCTAGCCGTCATTTTGAGGACCTGTTTTCAAGAAACCTTTCAATAAAGGTTTTTTGTCCCATTACTATATGTGCTATTTTTTTCTTTTTTTCTGCTTCTTTGAACCTTAAATCGTAACTGAGGCATTTGCTACCCTGCATTCCTATGTGATCCTGCACATATATGCATATATATATATATATATATATATATATATGTGTGTGTGTGTGTGTGTATGTGTGTGTATAGTAGAATTTCATTTATTCGAATCAATTTGGACCGAACACCGTTCGGATACACGATTGTTCGGATAACTGAAAACTGAATGCGATTCATGCAGTATTTGATACTGGACACAATACAAATATGGAAAATCACCAAATGAGAAAAACCTGCTTGAAGAGAAAGCAAAATAGGTGCAAAATGTCGCAATTTAACCTTGATTGTGCAAAATAATTACTTAACTTTCGCTGTACCATTGTACACATTCGTTTTTTCAATTCATGGTCTCTGATTCTCTTCAGCATTAGTAGTTAAGTAAGACAGCACTTTGGTTATTGTTCGTACCACACCACAGCTATCTCTAACGCAAAAACGCGTCAGCATGTGGTACTTTAGTTGTTGTTGCCCTCGTCTTCATCCGTTTCATCGTCGACAAGTTCGGATTCTTCTTGCACTGAAGTCACAATCTCGTCATCATCTAGGATTTGAAATCCACAGTATTCTGCATCGCATGCCATCCATGTCATACATCAACAAAACTCAGCAAAAAAGCACGTATATACACCTTCATTTGGAAACAAACTGGCCTAATACAGAAATTCCCCAAATATTCCTCACCTTGGGTTTCCCCATCACTTCTAGCCTCATAGGAAACAAATGTTGAACATTGCTTTGTTCGAAAACAGATCCGAAATTTGGTTCGGATATTTGACGCTCGGGATAATAAATGTTTGGATAAACGGCGTTCTATTGTATATATATATATATATATATATATATATATATATACTTTAACATAATTTTACAAAAATTATTGTCATAAGAGAAATATAATAGTTTGAGTCAAATTTCAACATTCGTTACTTGTATCTCTGTACGATTATATGATCTATATGCAAGAAGTGAAAAATATAAATTCTATTCACTTCATTTAATTTTCCCAATGAATAAAATAAATCTCAAACTATAAATTATTATTTCTAACTGTCTGCGTTTCAATAGATGATAAAATGTTAGCATATATCTATCGGAAGAGTAGCAGATAGTTGCAAAGATGAGAAACAATTGAAGGTGTTTGAGTTAAATTTATGAAGCATAATAAATTTTATTTTTTATAAAAGAAGATAAAGAGTGAGAGAGAGAGTTTGGTAGAAGCGGTAGGAGTCTGCAAAAGTTTCGGTCTTTAATTTAGGACCGTTTAAATTATTTCACATTAAATAATGTTGCATACATTTACAAAAAACTTTTGCCATTAAGATTAAATTTTCAAACAATTTTAATATTACAATTAATAGTTCAAACATACTTCTTTTATGATTTACAAAACGTGAAACTTAAGTTATTTCATAATGATAAATTTGGCCTAAGAAACTATAAAATGTGTAACTTATTTTATCTGTCCTGATAATTTTTTTAAAAAATAATTTAGTAAATAGACATTTTGAAGTAGAACTTTATACAATCGGTTTAATATTTTAATGTGTACAATAATGTAATTATATAGACTATGAATTTGCCTCTTTTTATTTTTTTGAAGACATTTATCTCTGTTTATTTACAACATTCTCACCTGTCTTTCTTTTAAAATTTAAATGCTTGGAAAACAAAGTCAGGTTTTGTATATAAGAATATGTTTTCGTATGCATTCTCAATAATGGCATTTTACTAATAATCATTTTACCTTCAAGTATCCGAATACCCTAAAAATGTGAATTTTTAGAAAAATTGACAAGAGTTTTTTTTTTTTTTTATGATTTTATTTTATAGGACATTTTATTAGCTTTATAAAAAGATCAAGTTTATTACTTTCCGTTTACTAGAGCTAAAACTACAAATGTTATAGTAAAAGCAGATACCATTACTTTAAGCAAGATGTCATACTTTAAAACGCATTTTACTCAAAATGTGTTTTTTTAAATAATGCTCAAAGGGCCAGAGCTGTTGTTAAAACAGTTTTGAAAATAATTAGCTGAAATAATTTGTTTATGTTCTGTATAATAGTAGAGGTTTTTTAACAATCATATTTATCAATAACTTTTTTTTTGTGCAAAATTTCAGTCTTTTATGTTAACATAATCACTTTTTTTGTAAGCAATTTCATATAATAACTCAGATAAAGTGCTCTAGTTTTTGTAAAAATATAAATATCTCTTATCCTTAAGATCATCTAAAAAATGAATTACATAGCAACACATCAGAATTTGAAAAATTGACAGTTTGTTCATATACTTTTGGCGCAGAATAGGCCGAGTTTATGTAATTTTTGGTAAATTTTTACTCATTTTTTCTTATTTTAGTAATAATAATTTAATTTGTATTTCTTAATTTTAACATATTTTTCTTAAAATGTACTAATCAAATTTAAAAACCTCAAAAAAATCCCCATATTTCCTGTTTTAAAAAATAAAGTTTTCGCAATTAGTCGGATATCTTAAAGAAAAATACATTTTACCTGTTGGAACTTAATAAATATTTTAAATCATTATTCTTTTAATTTATTTTGAATAGAAGGTTTTATTATTATTTTAAATGTTTATTTTCATGATTACATGAAAAAATTTCTTGTAAGGATCCCTTGTAAGAATTAGATTTGTATCGTTACGATATATTCATTATTAAACAATATTTTGGTAAAAAGACGCTAAAATAGTTAATTAAATAAACTGTATCCGCTTTTAAATTCGAATTCTAGTGAGATTTAATTATTAAAATGAAATTTTGCAACTACATTTTTATTAGTTTAAATAAATTAATTATAGATCTGTTTCTCTCCGGGTTATAAATTTTGGTACCTACTTCCCTTATTAAAAATTTATGAAAAAATTTTTGTTGCTGATCCAATTAATTTTAAAGTATATAAATGAATAGTATTTATAAATATATATAATAGAATAATTTTAATACATTGTATCATTTTATAACTGGCTTGGAATAAACAATAAATCACATCATATGATAATTGTTTTTTTTTCTGTTTTAGTTATTTTACTTTTAGTTTTACTGAAATTGTCTAGCTTATAAACTGCTTTCAATTGATGCATTCCTAAAAATATACAAAAAAATTTATTTTGAATGCTTAGCTTATTAGCTAATATCAATAAAAATGGCTTTTTTTGTTTTCGTTTCATACAATGATCATTAATATTTAAAATTTTGTAAAATTATTATAAATTTTCGTGAAACTACAATACCATTTAAAATCTGTAAAATATAAATGTGCTAATGTAATGAAAAGAAAAATAGAAAAACAAACATGAACAAATCTTATTTCAGTTGTCTACATAAGCACGCATACACGCATACAAACACACACAATAATACAGATACATATCACATATATATACCCATGTACGGGAGTGTGTATGAGTGCGTGATTTATAGAGGAAGAGCAAAAGAAGTAAATAATTGTCTATAATCAAAATCAAGTTAATGTCTTTAATTTCTATTGGACACTAAATGTTAAAGTTAAGATGTTCTTCGCCATTAATCCTCGAAATACGGCGTAAAGAAGTAATAAATTACATAAAGGTAAATAACCAATGAATAACTTTCATACAAAGGAGAAAATTCGTAACTACTGCATAACTACAAGCAGATGTTTAAAATGTGTAAACTTGTACGGAATATAATAAACAATAACATCAAGAGTTTAAAAATGAAGAAATAATACTGTTTTATTAATGCTGTACTTGTCTCTGCATAAAATATCGTCTTCTTTTTGCTTTCTTTGAATATGCGTCTCACTTCACAGCGAATATTTCTCCAAAAATAAAACCGCGTCATTTTTATGTAATTACTTTTGAATGGTTTCTTTTTGGCTTTATGGCTTTGCCATGATATCAATGTCACCTTGGTGGAATTTAGAACGAGCTTAAGGAAAACAATCGATTTTCACTCTGGGTAGCGTTGTAACAAGAAATTTCATCAAGACAGCCGTAAAGAAAATGAACTACAATTTAAATGTGTTATTACTGAATGGCACTTATTTAATATTTTGAATGTTAGTGCTTTTTACATTGCTATACCAAATGAATAATGTTAAATGATACTTTCTATGAAAAATTATCTAGAAGAAATTATATTTATCTATATGAAAAGAAAGTTCAGCTTAAAAGAAATTAGTATTTTATTATTAGTAGATACTCCCTTGTAGTTGGTTCATTCCAAGTAAGAAGGTTTTTATGCGTACACTAACATTACATCCAGATGAATTAATTGCTTGTAATTCATCATCTCATTCAATCACCATTAAATGTAACTATCTCATCAAAGTACCCAATGCCCTGATCAATACGTGTAAAAAATAAAAAAATAAAAATTTAAACGAGCCTTACAGTAGTCGTATACGATGTGTAACATCTGACATGCTATCGTGGCAAATTCGCAATAGCATCTTAAATCCTGAAAAAGCTGAATCGAGTATGATTGGAAATAATTTTCCATGGAATAATTATATCTTTAATGGAAATTTTATTTAATTAACACAAGGAGTAATGCAAATTTTTATCAAAAATGGTTATTCTTGTTCAATTTGGGGAAGAGCGGTAATGATAATTTATGATAACTAAAATATGAGACATATACTTGTGTTTTCAAAGTATTTAAAAACCGTTGTGAAAAGTAGCGTCAATAACAGTGCCACTGTTAGTTGTCCAAACATTTCGATTTGTGTTCATTTCGAGCTTGAGTTCATGAAGTTCTCACACAGGGTATCTCATAGCCAAAAGTGTTACATTATGTTTTTACCATAAAAATTGCATACAAAGGTAACACCGGAAGAAAAGTAGTAAATGCAATATATTTATTATTCTTTTCACACGTAAATCTAGTTTTTATGTTATTTTTATTAGGTTATTCAGTACTTTGCTTATGCACTTTAGTCTTCGTCGAGAGTGAGTGCGATATTTTTCACTGAATCTTATTTTTTTTAAAAAAAATTTCGTAGAAGCATTGCTTGCTGGTATATATACTCTTTACATTCTTCTGTAAATCGAATTCCAATACAAATCAAAAATCAGCGTCTGGTTCGTTGTTTAGTTAGTGGTTTCTGAGTACTAAATAAAATAATTTACGCATTTATTATGACAACGTTCAACAACACAAAAAAACATTGCCATAGGCCAACGAGATTGCATTTTCCTGCCATTGAATATGTTGTAGTCATTTTATCAATGGCGATACTTGCTCTCTCAGTTAAATTATCTTGAATCCATTTCAGTAGAAGAATCATACTTATTATTATTCTCTTCATCATTTGATTATTCCTCATAATCAATTTTTTCATTCGAAAATATTGTTGTAATATATTTATTAAATACTGTATCTATTAAATTACTTAAATATAGCATTTCATCATCATAACTACAATAATGCCCTATAGCATAAGAAGGATTTAAAGCGTGTTCATGCATTCAGAACCGTAAGGGCAATTCACGCGTAAGTAGGGCATACTTGAAGAGGCGGTATCCAAAAATATATATTTAAAATTCACCTAGAAGCTTAAGTCTCTCAAAAGATATGACCTTAAAGTCAGGTACACGAGAAACTATAAATTTTCCAAAATTTTTTTTAAAAGTAGCTCTGAAAAGGGTTAGACGGTGGGTATGACATACCCTGTGCGAAACGTGCTGGGTTAATCTTTGGTTGTTGTAATACAGCTCACAGCTGACAAGTTGGCCATGAAAGCTCAGTGGTCAAGATAGACTTCTGGCCGGCGAGTCATGAGTTCGAGCCTAGTACCGCATGCGTAGAATAGCGATGCACTTTCAATGAATCGAAGCTCAAACGTCCTCCCATTGGTGCGGTATAATGGGACAGTTAGGAGGAGGAGATGCCACAGTTCAAGTGCCGTCCTCGTCATTTAACCAATGTACAAAATTGTTCAACCATTGTTCACCAAAAGACCTCAAGTAGCTGAATAGTGCGATGTTAATATTCACTCATTCGTAATTTACAAAATATATTTTTTTGCTCAAAGCAAATAATAATTTTGAATACATTTTTGCTTCGTTGAAAATATTGCAGAAATAAATATATCAATCCTCGGAATAAAATTGTAAATTTATTTACTACTGAAAACTCGACTTTATTTTTAAAGAGATATACTAACTCGCTGCGTAATTCAAAAGACATATACTTCACTATTTGAGACTGTTTTTAAGTACAAAATTTTTTACCATCGATTTTCTATACCTTCATTTGAATACTTGCCGAAATCCATTTTCTCAAAATAAAAGCAAAATCAAGCAATTTATTTCGTTGAGAAAGGTAGAAGATTTCTTCACGAAGTGGAATTGAAAATTTGAAATATACAAAGGAGTAGAAAAGTAACATTTCTGAACTAAAATAAATCTCATTTACTTCTACAAAATCGAAAGCAAAATTTCAAATACATTTATCAAAAGAGAATTTTTTTTCTTTATGAAAGTGTGAAGTAAGTTTCTGAAACTTTATTGATTTTTTAAATCTGATGTATGGAAAGAAATACTCTTTTCTCAATTGTAAAACTCTAGGTTAGAATAATTTAATAACAATATACATGTATTATTTTCTTTGAATTTATATATATATATATAAATATATATTATATATAGATTTCTTAACAATTTATCTTTAATTCATTAAGCCAATGTACAATTCAGTTTAATGTGAAAAAGTTTGAGACTCACTTTGAAGAAATGAATAGAATGCTATGTTTAAGACTTTGTGGAGTAGTAGGGTGTTCAACTCTTAGGGTGTTCAACTCAATGAAATTTCACCGAATGGGCAGTCAATTCGGGAAAAACTCCTTCGTAATCCATGCTTTCCTTATAAACAATCAAGTCTTAATTACTACCAGTGACGTATCAGCGTGGTCGGTAAAATACCTCTTTATCATGCGGTCGGCCTTGGTTCGAGTCGGGCGATTAGTTCCTTTTCTTTAATTTTAAATTCATTTAATTATTTTTACAATTAAATAAATCTATTTAAAAATATCTTATATAATTATAAAATAAACTTATAATATATAATATATGATATATTTTATTTTTATTGTATTAATTATAAAATGATTTATTTAAATAATTATTATAATATATTTTATGTATTATCATGCTATTTTATATACTATATTGTAATTCATATTATAAAACATTTTGTAACTAATTTTATGTAAAATAATATTTAATATTTATTATAATATATATTTTATAATAACTACTATTTATTAATAATAGTAATATTAATGAAATATGTAAATGTTATATTTTACAAATATAATTATTAATAAATATATTAATATATATGATTACATTTATAATATATAATTATAAAAAATATATATTATAATAAAAATTAAATGATATTTTACATAAAAATTAGTTACAAATATTTTTATATTATTAACTACATATATTATAAATAAAATAATATAATTTTTATACATAAAATATATTATAATAATTATGTAAAAAAATTATTTTATAATTAATATAATAAAACTAACATACATCTCTTATATTATATATCATAAATTTATTTTATTATTATATAAAATATTTGATGTCTTTTTTTTAAATAAATTTATTTTATTGTAAAAATAATTAAATTAATTTAAAAATTAAAACAAAAAACAAACGGTTGCGCGATTCCAGCCGATGCCAGCAGAATGATACACGGGTATCATACCTACCACGCTGGTGTGTGGATGGCACCAATTAAAACGTCACTGTATAAAAGCTAAGCATGAATTTCGAAGGCTATTTTTTCTAATTGACTGCCTATTCGGTAGAATTACATTAAGGGTTGAACATCCTAAAGCATACTACTGTTGCTCAAAGTATCGTCCCGAAAGGAATTTCCTTAGTCTTGTCCTCCCATTTTAAGTGTTAAATTTATTTTTAAAAAAATACGAGGGATGTGTGGCAAAAAGAGCAATAAATGGTGCTCCCACTTTCTCTGTATATATAAAATGCGTTTATGTTTCGGATACGATACAGTATTGCCTTAATTTTGCCGTAACCATGTTTATAATGTTTCACTAGTAGCTGTTGGAATTTAGAATAGCAGAACTCACTGAACTTTGTAAATATGCATATAGAGTGTAATTAAAAGCACAAAAATTATCCGGCTGGTCATGAATTGAGTTTAGCAAAAAAAATTTCTAGTAATTAGTTAGAGCATTCTACCATGAAAACACATTTAGTAAGATGGATTTTATGATATTCGCAAAGGGCCTCATAATTTTGAACACCAGTCAAGTAGCGAATATGACACCTAATCTGGCAGACTCCACTCCAAACTTCCACACCACATCGATGGGAGGACATTGATTCTCTACAGAGTGAACATGTGTATCAGTCTCTTAACACTAATAGTGTCCAACTCAAAGGCTAACTTAGACCAAACAAACAAGGTTTAACCTTAGGTGGGCAGCAAAAAAGAAATCAATATCCATGGAAACATAGGTTTATTTTGAATAATACATTATATATAATCGATATTATGACTGTGGGCCACAAAATTATTCATTGGGAGTTGCACGTTTAACACCCCTACTGTACACGGTGGGTACTTAGTGGCACTAGAGAATGGGGTAGTGTAAACGATTATGGTCATGGACTCGTTGGCACCATGTCATGAGTTCGAGCTCTACCTTCACTGAAGACTCTTAGCTCACTGGGCTCATGCGCGTTAAATCTGTCGTGGCTCAAAGTCCTCCCATTTGCTTGGCGTGGAAGTCCGGAGAGGGGATCCCAGCTCAGGTGTCTGAGCTCAAACGTTCAAAATTACGAGGCCCTTTGCCAATACCTCTCGTATTGTTTTATTTTGCGAAGTTAATAATCTCTTACTCCGTGACACTAGAGCTCGAACGTATGACACGCTGGCCACAAGTTCATGACTATGATCCCTAAGTTACTGCAACACCCGTAAATCCAAAATTTCCTTAAAAATCATTGTTTCCTTGAATAATATTTTTTGAGAAAAAATATCTGAAGTTCTACATATTTCAGTTGTAACATTTTATCAAATACATTAAACGCATATTTTTATTTTTTTTTAAAAAAATTCTTATTTTATTTAAAAGAGGAAAGAGATAAATATTCAGTAATTCTTGTGAAAAAAAGAACAAATTTCGTCATAGTGAATGAAACTATCGAAATGTGAAGCATTAAATATATATGGCGTATTAAATTCTATCTTAAACTCTGCTATATATTCCTACATAAGCATTAATAGATCCTTAGTGAAGAATAAGCTCTAAATCCAAAATATGTAGGGTTAGCTCGACTGACTAGGGGATTTCGAATATTGTGGCTTTATAGTTGTGATCGTCGTCCCACACAACTTAGACTTTCCCATCAGTTACGTTCACGTCAAATAACAGCTTAATACTTTGACATGAGAGATACAAGAAAAACGCTCTCTGTGCTCGCTAGATGGAGCTCTTGTCTTCTCTCTGTTGCCAGGTTTCGGGAACTAAGATTAATGAAGATCTATTGGCAGAGTGTGCCGATCACTGTTTTGGCATGCCGGCAATTCGGTGGCTGGAAAAGGACGGGGGGCAGGGAAGGCACTTTCTTTTCTTTTCCATTTTCCTTTTCCGAGTTACTCAGGGTGATGCTGGTCGGGACAAATGCCTCGGTGTAATTTAGCAATGGTGCAGAAGAATGAGGAGCTGTCATGTGAGCAGTTGAAATGCCTGAGGGGGTGGGCGGTTGACACCAATCTCAACGCTTTAGGTTTACGAGAAGGTTTAATAAGTACGGAGAGGAACTCGACCATTTCTATACAGTAATCGAAAAATTGAAGCATTGGAGATATTGGATTTCGCGATGCAGTTTTCTTGAAATATTAGCAGTTCGTTTAATGCGTCGGTATATTTATCGAGATATTTATAACTCAAACCTTTTATATTTAGATTTAATTCAAGTGAATGGCTTTAGTTGGATATTCTTCTTGTATGCTCCAGATATTTTCTTTTAATATTAAAATTGCCGACATTCAAGAACTCGATTTTCAAATATTGTACTTTAGTGAGAAGTCCAGTTCTTTAAAATACTTTTTTTTTGTAGATTTCTTTATTAATTTTTTTAACTAAAAATGAACATTACTGTGTTTCATTTTATTTATGGCATTTGTAAAAAGAAAAAGACAACGTGTTTTCTTTTTCATGCATTTTTAAATGTATTGTTTAAAAATGTATAATAATGTCTTCAACTCGGAAAAAAAAGAAAGAAGGAAAAGAAAACAATGACATATATATTAATAGCGTGCTAAATAAAAAGTACTGTTTTCAGATTTCGTTTTTTGTTAACTTCACACTTTAAAAGCAACTCATGGGCTATTTCAGTGTTTCTCAAACTGTGGGGCACGCCAACCAAGGGGGGGGGGTAATAACTCTACAAGGGTGGAGCAAGCATATTAAAAAGTCGAAAACAAAAGAATTTTTTTTAAAAAAATTATTAATTTATTGAAAGTAAACAAACAAAATACACTATGACATAATAAAAAAATAAAATACACACATTTACACTGATATCATACACTTATAAAATGCATTGTGCGGTACCGAAACATTTCTAATAATTTAACAATACTAAGTTAATAACAAGTTTAGTAATTACCAGTGATCCTATGGGCTTGTCATATATAAAATTATATACAATAATTAACACATATCTTCACAATTTATGCACTTTAAAATTATGCGATTCGCTCCTTAATGCCACCGTTTTCTATTAGCATGCGTTTGTGATGTATTAAAGAAAGGGGGAGAGAAAAGGAATGAATAAGCAAATCCTCTGAAAGAAGTAAATCTTTCGCAAACACTTTCAAAGGGCTTTTAGTGCATTCTAAAACCTTCGGAAAAGTGTTATGTACAGCAGAACGCAGAAAAGAGCGTACTTCGGAAAGACGTATATATAGGTCCGGAGCAGTTAACGCTTTGCCTGAGTGAAACGTTTATACACGCCGATGGCACTTATGAGGTTAAAGTCACATTGTAGTTTTAGTGTAAAAAGCATAGTATTATTAAATTCAATGCATTTTATTTGTGTGGAGGTAGGAGATGAGATAAAAAATTATTATTGAATATTGGAGCGTAAATATTGAAATGCCGAGAAGCACTGGTTTATTTGTAACGGGCCTCGTACTTTTGAACCAAGAATAAGTGACACGTACTACACCTGAGAACACCCTTACTCTCCACATCCCGGCAACATAAGTATTTTGATCTTCGAAAAATTTAATGTACATTAGAGCCTTTACACAAATTGTTTCAGTTTTACTAGGACTCGAACATGGGACTGTACATCCCTACCATGATTTCAATATCGTATCAGCTGCACTGTCCCTTCAGATGATAATTTAAAGATAAATTTAGATTTACGTAACTTTACTTCATCCTATTCTTTTGTAGGGCTCAATTGAAATAACTTCAATATGTAATTTAATGAAATAGTTCATCATTTAATTTGCATAATAAAGTAGAATGCCCAAATTTGACATTTTTTTCATCGTTTCAATTTTTCTTTTACCCCTTAACTGTCATTGTCGTATATATACGTCCTACTCAAATGGTACATTAAATGTCCCGTGCGTATATATACGTCTTTCTGAAATACGACCCTTTTCTTCGCTCTGCTATCATTAAGATTATTTCGAATGATTTGACATGCAAGGAAATAACCTTGACAATGCTTGTGAAGCATTTTCTTATTTGAAAGAAAAAATTATTTATTTATGACTTTTCTTTTCCCTTTAATGGAAAGCATACTCTCAAATATGTGAAAATGGTGGCACTAGATAGCGGATGGCGTAAATTTCAATCCACTGTTAAGCGGCTAATGCAACTGGCGTGCTTATTATCAGTATACTTATTCCCATCTATGCGTCCATATAAATTCATATTCAAATTAGAGGAGTAGATTTTTATATGTGTTCCTGTTTTTTTTTTAATTCGAAATGCTTGTTTATGTGTTTTATTCACTCAAAATTATTTTCTCTGAGATTTCTTCTATTTTCACCATATATTATCATTTTTGTAGAATTCATTTATTGAGTTTTACTTTTTCTACACATTAATTATTCAAAATAAATGTGTAAAACATTTCCTTCCAGGGTATTGCCGAATTCGAAAGACAAAATCAGAGGGATGATAAAAGGCATCATGGGGATGACAATTTACCATAGAACATTTGGTCACAAACCACGTTTAGTCGGAATAATTCGTAAAAACAGTTATAAAAGGTGTGACGTCGAGTGGAATGAAATTGAGTAATACGAAGTAAAAATACATTTACTAGACGTAATGCGTGTTTACAATATGAACAATTCCTCACAGTTCGACGTCAGAAATGCAAAAGCAAGTGATTGCCACAGGAATTATTGGAAGTTGCAGCCACGTAAGTCACAGCCGACACCAAAGGATGGATGTTTGTCAAACGAGTTCAATGAAATCCAGGGTGTTGGCAATGTCAGTTGAGGTGACGATGATCCGTGACGTCAGATATTCCACTGCAGCCATCGCGTCTCACACATAGGCAATTTCAGATTGTTTCCGAAGAAAAAATCCAAAGGATTAAGGTTCAGGGAGCATGGTGGCTACGCAACACATCCGTCGCATCCAATCTACTTCCCGAGAAATGTGGAATGGAGATGTTTACACACTGCAATCAATAGAAGTGCTGATGCACTATCATGCATGAACCGTTATTCTCGATTGCAACTCCGGGAGAAGTAGGGAATTTGAATATTGCACGTGTTTTCAACTCTACCACGGTGTTTTAAATACCCGCATTCCAGCAGACTAAGGGCTCATCCCCTCGTCTGGCTCATCGTTCTCGTAAAGGCTACTAATATCGCGTTTTCACCAAATAAACTTGGTTAATACGACCCAATATTCTGTGGTATTTTGTCGTCCTCATGCTAACTACTATCACTACTGCGAATTTGTTGTCCAAATTTGGCAACACCCTGTATAAATTATTTTTTAATATATACATGTTGTTGAAACCAGCCAATGAATACATAAAATATATGTTTTATCACACACAAAAATATCGCATGCTCAAAGTGCCTAAAGTTTTGTAACAAACATGTTTAGAATTTTATTGTTTGTTATAAATTTATAATAAATAACAAAAATTATTTATATTTCAGTACTATAACTAAGCTTAACTCGTGTGCTTGATTTTTTTTCTTTCATTTGGAGATTAAGAAAATTAATTAATTTTATTTAATGTTTATTTCTTCATACCATATAAAACGCCGTACTTTGAAACATTATTATAGTAATGTAATACTTAACGACGACGCCTTACTTACTTTTCTTTAGTTTTGTACAAGAACTTGCTAAATTTATATCGTCAGTTTTCAATTTTTGTTTTTTTTTGTTTTTTTATGATTTTAAACTTGTAAAAAAATCATCAAATTTTTTACCATTAATATATTTATGTGTAAAAGTATTCTTCACACTTTGATGGAGAAAAAAATATAATTAAAAATTTATTTACATAAGATTTAAAAAAAATTGGCATCTTTTCTAGTTTGGTCAAAGAAACAATTCATGATATGATATATTCTTAAATTTAATTTTGTATTTATATCAAATATATTTAATATAATTTTTCGATATTTTAAGTAATTTATTTAATAATATTATGCTTTGAGCAAACATTTATGTAAGTATAAATTACTCTTAAGATAGTTTAATTCCATAATGATCTATTTCCAGAAAATTAAGGAAACGTGGATTTTTTTTCCCGAAAATTCTCTTATATCTTCTAAAGTTACATTTACATATATGCAAAATTAATGATATAGTGTACTTACACAATGAAAGGATTTAGAAAAAAAATATATGATTGTGGAGGAAAATCGATTTGTAAGTATATTTCAAGAACTTCAGAAATTAGTAATAAAAGAAACAACATAAAAAACTAAAAGCATTAACATTATTCGAGACATTCATTAATAAAAGAATGATGCTGAGCTTAATAAAGATAAATATGAAATACAATATATTCTTGTCTCTCGCATTATGAAAGAAAATGATAGTGATATCAGATGACCTAGAATACTTTAATTTCGTACTGAGTTATACTTTTAATTTCATTGTTCAGAATACCATCAAGAAAGGTCAAATATATTTTAGCAATAATAGCTTGATAGGAAAATTCAATCATATGAATAAATCGAATTTTTGATGCGTACATATTTAGTTAGAAAGTTATAAGTCAAAAGACTGAGCACTTAACTCTTGGGAAAAAGTTCTTGGCTCTCTTTAAATTGGAACATGAAACAGTAATTCGAATTTCAGCAAAAACTGGATTGGAATTCATCTTTGCGCAAACGGAAATTGATTCTCTTTTTGAAATCCCTTCTACTTTATCGTTTGACTTCAGAAGAAATTTTTGATTTTCTTTAGATTTAAAAAAAACTATTATTTCAACTATCGTTTGTGGAAATTTTATGTAAGTTTAGTGTTACACAGCACACTCAAGTTTGAGTAAGGGGTAACACACTTAAGTGGTTAATTTTTTTGCCCAAAATGTTCTAAAATAAGACACATTTTTATAGCATATTACTAAGCATAATTCTTAATAGAATGTGAAAACTGAAGAATTTTATTTCAATTTTAAAATTTTCACTCTATTTTTTTTATAATTATGGAGCACAAAAAATCCCAAACGTTTGCTTTTTGCAAGTACACTCTGCTTTTGTGTGTGTGTTCAAGAATTAAACTTAAATCTCAGTGGCGCAACAGCCCGTGATGGGTCAAGGTCTACTGTGCCCATCTCAGTTTTCATTACCTTGGTTGCTGAGGTGCATCAGCAGATGTTCTGGTTAAATGGTCAGTCGGACGCGAAACCTCCAGTGCTTAAATCCCAAGCAAGCTTCAGTGACACAAAAAAGTTGTTTTGTGTATATTTTTTTTTTTTTTTTGCTTTTCAAATGACACTTTTACTGCGAATGGTACAAGTACTATCTTAATGAAATAGAATATTTAAGATCCTGTTATGAAAACACATGATTTATTTTATTGTTTTTGCTGATTTCTTAGGAAAGGAACGATAATCTGTTTTCTCATGGATGCGTTATTACACGCATTATTCGGAAATATATCTGTTAAATCAAGTAAAAAATTTGGCGTTATGTATTACTTTTTTTAAAACTAAATGTTTATTTTTTCTCAATTTTTTAAGTCACTCAATTTTAAATAAAATGTGCGAGCTTGAAGGAAAATCAAACATAAAATGTTCACATATATAATTTAAAATTTTATTTCTCATCATTCTTTTTAACCATTTCGCGACGGGTGTGTCATATATGCTCCAGTCTCAAATCCTCTTTTATCAGACAGTAGACTTTTCAAAATATTTTTCATGGGGACAGGCAAAACTTGTAGAAACTGTACCAAACGCGATTTACAAATGTATCTTCCGACTGCCGGTGACATTTGAGGATGATGCATATGTGACACCCCCGTCTCTACAATGTTTTCCGTCGATCAGTAAGTCGTCACGAAAAAGTTAATTTCTATTCACATGAGACTTGAAGATAGCACAGTAGTCATGGTCGTGAACACATGACCAGCATTGTTGAGTCGCAGACTCGAAACCTCTTACAGTCCCGAAACCTCGACCTAATGTGGCTCGAAGGGTTTGTGAAAATGCCAGGTTATCGAGAAGGGGATAATACAAGAAAGAATAAGTACAAGTTCTTCTTCAGAAAATATTGTATTGCATTTGTATGTTTATTTTGTATTTTGTTTGCGATCATAACATAAAATAAGCTGCCTTAATACTCTAAAACAAAGGAAAAGTACGTATACGTTATGTAGTCATAGATTATTCACTACATGAAAAGGAAAATTAATGAATACATAATGCACATGAAATTACTTGTTCAGACACACTTAACAAAATTCCTTTATAAAGGTATATAATGGAAAATATACATAAGTAACCAAATTGTAAAAATTGGCTACTTTAAAAATGCATTCCTTAATGCTTCCTTAATGCATTCTATGTTTTGCTGCTCCATCATGAAGGAACAATAAGTCCATTATCGAAGAACCTTATTCTATATACTGAAGAGCGGTTTCAACAGCCTTTAGTCCCTAAATGTGTGATATTTATGAATTTGTACGGTGTCCTCAACGTTTTCGTCATCATTTTCCGGCATTTTATAATTGTGACAGCAGCAATAGTTTCTGCACGTGGGGCAGCGTTTCTCAAACTACGGGGTGCGTCCCCTCTAGGGGGCATGATAATACTACAAGGAGGATGCGATCATATTAAAAAGTCGAAAATAAAGGATTTAAAAAATATATTAATTTTCTGAATGAAAGCAAAAGAAAATACATTTTTACTCTGGTATAATGTACTTATAAGTGTTATCGTACGGCACAATGCATTTCCCATTAATTCATCAATACTAAGATAAGAACAAATTTAATACTTATTAGTGACCCCATGGGATTGTCATTTACAAATTTATTTACAAAATTTTATTCTTTTCTTGATCATTTGTACGGTTTATAATTAAAGTCGTATCGCAGCTTTAGCTCATCAAAATACATTATTATTGTATTCAATGCATTGTTATTGTACGGAGAGGGGACACGATAAAAATTATGATTGAAAATTGGGTCTCCAATATTGAAAGTTTATAAAGCACTGACGTGGGGTTTGTCGACCTGCAAGGGTGTGACCGAGTTATCCGGACTGCCGGGTTAGAGCTTTCGGGACTCCCCTGTACCACTGAAGTTCCTGGATGTAGAGAAACTGATGCAAGTTAAACTAGTTGAGGTCCAAGTTCCTCCCTTTGGCGTGGTCTGGAGGTTAGAAGAGGGGATTCCAGCTCATAAATCATTCTCGTTACTTTATAATGATCTCACCTGAGCACCTAAAAGTATTAGAGAATTGGAAGGAAGATTAACCATATTTCAAAAACAATCTAATGTATTCACAATATTAACCACTACTCAAATTCAATCGATCAAGGATAAGAGATGCACTCAATTAATAAATATGAACACAATATTAACGAGGTACGCGAGATATGAGAAAACTTTAATGTTTAATACACTTACTTAATTCAATAGCTCAGATTTCTTCGATGTTTAATCTAGATTCAATTTCTAGTGACAGTTCGTCGTCTTAAGCAATCAAATTATCAAATTTTAAATATCCGCGAATCACATCCAAGTTTATTAATCACTGTTCCGCTGGCAATCTATCCTATCTCTTCCTCACTAACCTGAAAGTCTAGACTATATATATTAGTCCTAATTTACATATTCACATTTTCTTCTTCGAAGAGGAGTTTTATAATAAAATAATTTTTCCCCAATGGACTGTTAGTTAAAAAAAAACACGGATAGGACCATCACAACTTGACCGTGGTTAAAAATCCACGCATAGGCAATAGCGTTAGTGCGACGTAAGTTAAAATCATATATCGAAGCTAGCAATAAGATTTAACTTGCAAAAGATTAATTTTTTCATAAAAAGCATTTTAGAAGAAAAAAATATCCCGGCTTATTGATGGGAAATGCGCAAAGTTTAAGGGATCAATTCTCCACCTGTGAGAGCAATCTTGGAATATGCTAGCGGTAAAAGCTCGTTTCTAACAGCAACATATTTATTTTGACAGCCTAGCGATAAAATAATGTGCCGGCTTAGCGATGGCAGCTTTCACATGACGTATTGGGGATTTTATTTCAATTTGAGAGGAAACTGAGAAAAAAAAGGGAAAAAAATCCCTGTTGACGATAAAGACGAAGGGAACTTTAAGAGATCCGACGTTTATCCAGTCACTGAGGATTTGAGTTCCTTAGATGTTCGGTTGAAGTATCTTTTAGAAAGATAAATGTACCTAAACAAAAGCCTAAATTTCTTTAGATGTAAGACATTATTTTCACAAAACAACGTCCATAGTGTTTTAATGAAAAATTATCAATATTTATTGTTAAATAAGGTATAGAATATGTAGGTTTTCCTTACCTAAGAGAACATTTTCTTCTTTTGTCACTCATTGTACTACTTATATTTATTATATCTTTTTACTTATTTTACGCTTTATTTACTTATTAGATATAAATGTTATTTATTAATTTGTTTTTTACTTTTGCTTAACAAAAATTGGAAGCTAGTAAACTGACTAATTTATGTTTTATTTTATAAAGTTGTAATTTTTTTAATCCAAAATGTGTAGAAGATATTTTTTGTATCATGATATTAAATTATCGAAGAGTTAATTTGTCATTTCTTCTTGAATAATCCCTAAGAAGTTTACGAACTAGTTTGTAATATCTTGCAAGCACAAATCCCTTTTAATAACAATAAAGCTAACAACACGTTCAGTTGTGCATAGATTATTTTACAGGTATTTAATTACAAAAAGATAAAATAGAATATGAGAAATAGTATATATATATATACGAGGAAGGATTCAAAAGTTATCCCGGATTGAGTCTATAACGTGAAAAGTTTTGGCAGAGTAAGTTAACAATTCTATTTTATTTAATTATCTTTCTTTTTTCTAAAAAAACGGTTTGTTCCAAATCACGTGGTCGGTGCCTCGATGCGGCGTCGTATTTTGTAGGCGGATGCATTTAGTCATCGGTGATTGAAAAAAATTGCGTTTGTTGAGCGGATTATCAATTTTAAATTTTGTGTTCGTTTGGGAAAAAGTACTATGGATGCTTACGAAATTGAAAAGCATATGTAAGGTTATAATACATTGTCGCAAACTCAAGCTTGTGAGTGGCATTGACGTATCAGGGAAGGCAGATAAAGTGTCGAAGACAACAAAACGCTGTAGACATGCGCAGACTTCCTGCACCGCTGAAAACATCGAAAAGAGGTTTCAGTGGCGGTCCATAAGAACAGGCTTCAAACAATAGCAGAATCAATTGGGATATCCTCGGCCACATGTCAATGGATTCTTACTAAGGATGTTAACATTTATAGGGTGTGTCAACACATCCTTTCACACATGTTAAATGATGAACAATCTTCAGATGAAGTTATAAGTGCATCCCAGGCAGAATTAAGAGACATGGCTAAAAATGGATTCTAGAAATTTTTCGATGGCCTTTAAAAGGCATGGCACATTTCGAAGGAGGTTGTGTTTCAGCAGTTTAATTGGTAATATTTTTTTGTTATAGACTTAGTCCGAGAACTTTTGAATCCTACTACGCATATACTTTCCCTTACCACTTAGGTCAAATTTTGTGTCAAGTTTCACAGAAATTTTATATCCTAACGGTTTCATTTGAGGCGTAAAATAGCGAAGAGTATCCGTGTTGCATGAAACGAAGCTGCTTTGTATACTGTGGAACCAGTTGTCATTCAGAAAGAAAAAAATCAAACCTCCACCTCCAAACTTGCTTAGAAATTTATTCTAAGATTTGATTCATCCAATGATGCACGCAATCTTCCATCTAGTGACTATCACTTGCTTCTCTTCACGAGGAAGTTTTTCCACATATACATTGACTTTCCAAATTATTATTAACACTTTACATTTACAAAAATATCAGAAATAACTTCACTTTGCTGCAACGAGAGGGCAAAAATGCTATTAAAATGGAATGTAGGAATACTAAAGCATCAATTGATTGTTTTGCTTGAGAAAAGATGAGGGAAAAAAGGGTTTTAACTGAGTTTTGAACTTGGGGTTCTTGCAGGTGTCAAAGCGTTGGAACCAGTGACACCAAAACGGCTGCTCTTGTGAAGTGTTCCAGAGAAGTAGTTATTAATGTTTACTGAGTGTGTATTATAAAGCAGAAAATCGTCTTAAAGCAGGGCGTATAGTCAATACAGGCAACTGTATACTCGTTTGGAAAGGAAAATTACGAAAGTTGTTCATTCCAACCAAAAAGTTCCGTCCTTAAAATTGTGGGGAATCTTAATCAAGAAGTAACCGTCTCGGAACGAGGTGTTTGCTGTACAATGCACAGTGTCTGAACTATAACAGCCGAAGACCTGCCTCAAACCCTCTACTTTTGGCCTTAAACAAGAGTATATGACTCCAGTTCAAAAAGAAGCACAATGATTAGATGACTGGGTAAGATTCGTGTGAATTGATGAATATGTTTTATTTTCACCATCCACATTGCAAGGATCAAATAAGAAGAACACAGAACGAAAGCTCTGATTCCACCTGCATTTCTACAACTGTTGGAGTCAATATA
Source organism: Trichonephila clavata (assembly GCA_019973975.1). Classification (NCBI taxonomy): domain Eukaryota; kingdom Metazoa; phylum Arthropoda; class Arachnida; order Araneae; family Nephilidae; genus Trichonephila; species Trichonephila clavata. The sequence goes on from BMAO01017728.1 coordinate 50,231, forward strand.
GTGGTTTGGGGAATGTTTTCTTGGCCCCCAGTCGATCTTTTGATTCGCGTGAAACACCTGAATGCTCAAAGGTATTTAGAGGATACCGCATGTCCAGTACATCTTATTATGGTAATATCATAAGCTACCGGTGATACATTCTATCAGCAGGGCAATACTCTTTATTATACAGCTGGAACTATCCGCAGATGGTTCAAAGAACATGAAAGAGACTTTTCCTTGATTAATTGGCCTGCACAATCACCAGATCTCGATCCAATTGAAAATGCGATGAATGAGGTTGAACACGGCATCAGGCAGCTGGATCCAGTTACAGCCAACTAGAAGACATTTGAAAAGGCAATTCATCAGATATGGTCTCAAATTCCTCATATGAGATTCAAATTCCTCATACCAAGAGGAATCTATGCAGTATTAAGTCAAAATTTGGTCCAATGTTGTTTTGAAGGGGGAATCATTCAGTGCATACAGTTCATTAGTAAAACGAACACTGAGAAGAATTAAATTAAAAGATTACCTTCGCGTCCTCTCAAAGGCACACACACACAAACCCTAACAATTATTCCTTATTTAAAAGAATATATCGAAACATTGTCTCTTTTATATTCTATTTATTTCTATTTCTATAACTAATTTCCTTAATCTCCTTGTCAGAATTTGTAAATATTTCTCAGAAGGGACTGGAAGTAAAGAAAACCATTATATAATACAAGAAAGTTGTATGCAAATTTTTCTTACAGAGAGAGAGAATCGTTGCCGTGTATATTATAAATATCATGGACCAAAACTAAATTTATATGCGTATTAATTCTAGTTTCAAGCATTTCCATTGTTACCCATCAGGTAGAGTGGTTAGTGACGTTGACTGCGGTGCCGTAGGGATTGAGTTTGAATCACGGAGAAGGCATGGATGTTTGTGTTGTAAACCTTCCTTATTCCATTGTGTAGTATGCCCCCGAGTGATACATTGCATTGTGCACGGGGTTTATAAATATCTAAATAAAACAAAACAAAAAAACATTTCCATTATTTTGTTAACCAATCGCATATTTTTATCACTAATGGAGCCAATGCTTTAAAAAGGCTTATCGAGTATTAGCGTTGTTTTATCTATTATTTTTTTTTAAATAGAAACTATATCCGATAAAAAAAAATCATTCCATCTGCAACAAATACTGTTATTGTCTGTAGTGCTATTTACTCACGTATTTCCATTTTTGAGGGGTCAAATGCAAAATCTTTTTAAATACACTACTCCATAACAGTTAAATCAAGAGGACTATAATTATTGAAAATAAAAGTTCAATTTACTCATTGATTGATTGCATTAATGTTGCATTTCTATGCAAAACAAGAGCAATAATTCTTAAAATTTTGAACGTCAATCAAGTGCCCAAAATGAGATATAAGATTGTTTTCCTTCTCCAAATATCCACACTGCTCTAGGATTTTGAGTGTAGGATTTTTGCTACATTTATGAGCATTAACCTCTCTCTCTACACGACAAGTCTTTAGTGGCAACGAGACTTGAACATTTCACCTGTCAGAAAGAAAACTTTAAACATTTTGACTCGATTACGTTGGACATTGATAATAAAATTCTAAATGAATAACATTAAGAACAACTATTTGGTGAAAACTGTATTTGGTCGTAATCAATTTGATGTACCAGTTTGAAGTAATTGTTGTTTAATTATATATATACCGTTTTGAGTACATTATTAAGCGGTATATATTGAGTATTTTTTACTGAAAGCATTTATAAACCTCGTGCACTACACAATGTATCACACGTGGGATTACAACACAAAGAAGATAGGATTACAACACGAACGTCCATGCATTATATGGGATTCGAATCCAGTCCTTACAGCACCGCATTCAGCGTCACTGAACACTATACTGGATGAGCGGCTATATATTGAGTATTGACCCTGTATTATATTAATTATTTCGAATAATTAAACCCTAATATTCCCTTACTTTTAAATAATTCCGCATATCACTTGTTGCATGTTTTGTCAATCCCATAATCTCTAAATAATAAACAATGGAAGATAAAGCTATACATACCATTATACATGTGTTTCAAACCGTAAAATCTGGCATATAACATGCACCTATACTTTCAAGCTGCATGCTTGAACTTCTAAGTATATTTTGCTGTATAACGCGCATTCCCTTTTTTACAATGAATCCTGAGATGAAATTACGTAATTATCTTTTGTTTTGAATATATATATATATATATATATATATATATATAATTCTATTTAATTAATGAATAGTAACAAACAAACATATAATCTAACAGCATATATAGAAATGAAAATACTCGGTGTGTCCCTGTAGCGCAATGCATAGCACGTTGGACTTCTAATCCAATGGTCGTGGGAATCGAATCCCATATGGGAGGGCCTTGATTCTGGGAATGTGATATGTTACTATGATATTTATTGGAATAAATAAACTTAATTAATGAATAAATAGTAAACAAACAAATATATATATAATAGTCCTACACCATATTTAGAAAGGAAAATGGAAAATTGCAAGATAAATCGCTTTCTATTTTGTCACTTTATATTGTGATTCTGTCATATGTATATACATATTTATATTAATTGCCACTATTTGATAAAAAGTAACTAAAATATAAGATTTTTCTTTGTTGACCAAACTAGGAATTGACTCAAAATTTTATTATATTACTTTTTAACAAATTTATTCATTAAGTGAATAATTTTTAGGGTTTTTTGTATGGTCATACATTAATGCAAAGATTCAAAATTTATAAGGCTTTTCAAGCTTCCTATAAATATTAGGTCACCTCTTACTGTATATTTAATAATTCTTTAATTTTTTTGCATTACTTTAAGAAACAATCAGTATTAAATGTCAGTATTCTAAAAAAATAATTTGTAAAGGCCCAATTATAATAATTTAACTGTACGTAGTTATTTTTATGCATTCTGTAATTGCATTCATTTATTGAAAACAAAAACATTTCGTTAATAAGTTTGTTTATTTTATTGATAATATCAGAAATCACATATTTTTCAACCATACAGAGTTTCATATCGTTTTGAATCCATTCTCGCGTTTTCAAAACTTTCAAGAACATCAGCTATTCATCATTCGGCTTCCACAACTTGTCAAAATCATTAATTACAAAATCTTAAAATAAAATCAGCGATGCCAAAAATTTCCATTCCAGAACACAATTCTATTCATTAAAATTGTCACGGAATGCAGAAACTTTTTTCTAATTTTCTTAACATTCCGGCAAATTAGATGCATGTGGATGCGATGACCTTCAAAAGCACCCCTTATTTATCGAAAAGAAGGCTTTTTAAAAGAGCGTCTCGCCTCCAATCGAAATCGTGACGAAGTATCGATTTTCTGATATTAATCGCCATCGCCTCGTAATAATAGTAACTCTTCCCCCCGTCGTTTTATTGCCACCGCTGAAAGTTTAATTAAAGCCGAGCTGTTTCATGTATTGGAAAATATGATGAAAACGCGAGGGACTGATAGTCTGCGGTTGGCGATGGAAGAGAGATATAATTTTTTAAACGAGTTTGATTTTGCGATTTATTGCCCTCACTCCCAAAAACGCTATTTCTGAATCTGTGATTGGAGGTAATTTATATTCTTTTGTCATATATTAGATAAAGGCGAAGGAACCCGAGATGCACCGAGAGCATACTTATGACGTTTATCGATTTGAGACAGAATAACTTTCGAGACATCGATTTTTTTTCTCTTTATTTCTTTTTTTCATTTTGCTTTCGAGTTCAATCCACTGTTTTAATTTGTGAATTATATTTCCAATTAATCTTATTTCTGCAACGATCATTGGAGAAATGTCATTCCGTTTAATAGTTGTGGTGGATTGTGACTCACTTTCGACAATGTCTTTAAGATTTTTTTATAAATAAATTCGTTTGTAACTTTTGAAATATATTTAATCAACTATGTGAGTGTCAGTTTGATCTGTAGCTTTTAAAAATCATCTTGTTGGCTTATATATATACTCAAATTCAGTGATTGATTATCTAACATTTGATCCAGGGGTAGTACGATCATTTTTGATATATTTATTTCATTAATCGCATTTATTAAGCGTTTTTTATTTGATACATATGTGGCGTCAACACTCATCACTTGTAGGTGTCACCGCCATTCTACCATACTTTACTTATATTGTAAATAGTTACCAGTATTTTTATTATTGTATTTTGTATGTATGTTGATATGAATTCAATAAATACCCTTATTTTTATTATAGTATTTTGTATATCTGTTGATATGAATTATATAAACTAAGCTCAGCTTGTCGAGATCAGCTGCATCATTTAACTTAGCATGTGGATTCTCGCCACATAATGGTGACCCGGACTTTCGCCGACCACATTGATCTTTAAGCCTTCTACGCTGCTGTTGTATCTGCTACCGGATATCACTGCCTATATTCGATGTTGTTGTTGAACCTGCTACCGAATATCGTGGCCTGTATTCAATTCTCCTGTTGAATCTGCTACTGAATGTCGCTAACTGTGTATTTGATGCTGCTGTTGGATCTGCTACCGACAGTCACTGCCTGTATTCGATGTTGTTGTTTAATCTGCTTCCGGATGTCGCGGCCTGTATTCAATGCTCCTGTTGAATCTGCTATTTCTGTTGATCTGCTACCGACAATCACTGCCTGCCTTTGATGATGCTGTATCTGACGTTGGATCTGCTATCAGATGGTCCCTGTCAGCCTTCCTTTGCCCTGGATGGCATTTTTTTTTTTTTTTGGATTTCTCTATTTGCCTGCTGTGCTAACATCAGTACTCTTAGAGGCTGCACTTCAGGCACCCGGATCTCTACCTCCGCTACTCCACAGGCATCCGAATTTCTTCGCCTCGCTGATTGCAATCAAATTTCAATTTTTTTTTCAAACTTGACCTATTTTTCTCCATAAGGGGGTGATGTGGCGCCACCACTCATTTCTTACTTGTAGGCGGTACCACCATTTTACCATACCTTAATATATTGTAAATAGTTATATAAATAGTTATATATTGTAATAGTTTATAGTATTTTGTATATAGAATTGATATGAATTCAATAATTACCAATATTTTGAATATAGTACTTTATATATCTGTTGATATGAATTCAATAAACTTAGCTTAGCTTGTCCAACTCGGTTGCATCATTTAACTGAGTATGTCTGTGGATTAGTTCCCTATACATATTTAAATATTCTGGTACTATGCGCCAATAAAATTATGTGATGAATCGTTTGACAATTCATTAAATTGAATCAAAATTTATAGTAAAATTATTTTTTCTTTAATAAATAATTTTGTTTATTTTTATTTAAATATAATTGTGACAGCACAAGTGCAATTTTGACTTTAAAATGATATTTTCTCGATATTATTTTAATTTTTTTCATATCCAGTAACATTCGTGCTAATTTAATTTAAGGGTAACTATCATTTATGCTGATAAACTATTTTAACTATTTCTATTGATCTTCTTTATTGGTTTAATCTTGTATTAATATTATTTAATTCATAATATATATTTTTTAAGAAAAACTTTTTTATATCGAAATTTCTGTCGATGAAATAAAGTTAAAACTGAAACAACTTATGAAGAGTAGCGTAACAGAAAACATTAGGGTCCCTGTGCAAAGTCAGGTTTTGCCTTTAATATTTTATAAAATGTTATGCTTACTTGGTGTCAATCAGGTTTTGAATCCCCTAGAATCCTGCCGATTCTAGGGGATGCGGTGGCCGCGGTAGCCGAGTGGTCTAGGCATCGGATCGTGGCTAGCATGTCATGCGTTCGATCCAAGTACCACTGAAGACCCGCCGTGTAGGGTAGCAATGCACTTTAAATCTGTCGAGAACTCAAACGTCCTCCCGTTGGTGTGGTGTGGTAGTTAGGACAGGGGGTGTCAGCTCAGGTGTCGTCCGCGTCACTTGACCATGGTTCAAAATTACGCGGACCGTCCCCAAAAGCCCTCGTGTAGCTGAACAGTGGGACGTTAATATTCTCTCACTCTAGGGGATGCGGGGGTTTTTATACGCTACGTCACTATACATATATACACTTCAAGACGCTCTATTCATTGTTATATACAGTCTTTCGACAATACACATTCAATTGCTTTCTCTCACCGCAATAGCAGCACGCGCTTATTTAAATGAGTGAGTGAGTGAATATTAACGTCCACTGTTCAGCTACAAGAGGGCTAATGGTGACGCACCTTGTAATTTTGAACCATGGTCAAGTGACGAGAGCAACACCTAAGCTGGCACCCTCTTACCTAACAACCACACCAACGCGAGGACGTTTGAGTTCTTGACAAATTTAACGTGCATTGCCGCCCCTACACGACGGATCTTTAGTGGTACTGGGCTCGAACTCATGGCATACCTGCCATGATCCGATACCTTTACCACTAAGTTACTGCGGCCCCGCACTTGTTTAAAGGCGAAACTTTCAATTACAGTGACATTATCAATAATTTGATAGATTATGAAGATAGACAAGAAGAACCGGATTCTTTGAGAGTAGATAAAATATATGTAGGAATCCAGCTTTCCAACAAATCAGAAAAGCATTTTCTTAAAGTGGATACCAATTCCGAAAGCAGTTTGAAATTCCAAAAAGAACTTGGATCATTCATATCAGGTTATCTTGACGTTTACAAGCAAATGACCAACCAACCGTCGTAAAAAAAACGTATCACCTACTTTAGGGTGCCAAACAAATCAATTGAAATTATACCTTCAAGTGACGAAAGTGATTTTGAAATAAATCATCACAAGAAGATCCGCGCTTTGAATTGCGATGAATAGTACTGGATTATGTATGAGAATTTTTAATGAGCATTTAAAAAAATATTTGCAGTACAGTGGTGGCAAAAAGTCCTGAACAAACTCATTTTTAGCGTAATTTTTGTGTTTGACTTCATTTTTCGTTGTGAAATTATCGCACTATCTTAACTATTGATATTGATTTTAATGTATTTTTTTATGCTGATTTCAAATCTACTACTAGTTTTTTAATGACTAAAATATTTTTTGTAGTAAAGCTGCCTGAACACAATAATGTGAAATATGTGCAGAATAAAACAATATAGAATAACATAATATGCAAAGAAAAATAACACGAAAATTGACAAATACAGTATATTTAATAAGCATTTTGAAAATTACATTGTTGTCACATGTTAGAAAATCAATATTTTATGGGCCAGACATTTGCTTCAATTACGGCTCTACATCTTTTTGGCATGGAATGCACCAATTTCAAAAGAAGATCTTTCGTGACAATATGGTTGAAGGAAAATATTAAAGCTTCAATTAATTCACGTTTGTTTGAAGGTTTTTTCTTTGAAATTTCATAACCAATTTTAAACAATAAGTTCTCTATCGGATTAAGGTCGGGAGACTGTCCTGGCCAGTTCATTCTATTCACAGTATGGTCTTTCAACCATTTCTGGACTACCTTTGCACGATGACAAGGGGCGTTATCGTCCTTAAAAATCCATGACTGATTCCCAAAAATATCTCTCGCAGTTGGTAGCAATTTATTTTGTAGTATTTCAATGTAATCCATGGCTTTCACTGTTCCGCTAACGATGTGAAATCTTCCAACACCATGAGAAGACATGCAGCCACATACCATCACTTTTGTGGGTGGGTGGTACTTTACTGTGGGCTTCAGACACTGAGGGCTGAATTCCTCGAGTGCGTCGTCTTACATAGGAACTACTTTGGTTGCCAGAAATACAAAACTGACTCTTGTCACTAAATAATACCTTTTCCCAGTCTTTAATAGCCCATAATGAATGTTCCCTTGCCCTCGTCAATAACCTCTTACGTTGAAATTCAGTCAGTAATGGTTTTGGGCGCGCTTTACAGCCTCGTAACCTAATTTCCAGCAGTCTTCCTCTAACAGTTCTTGGGCACACACTCACATTTGATGTCAAAGTCCATTGTTTCAAAATTTGCGAGGAATTAAGCTTTCTGTTTGAAAGTGATCTTCACGTAAAGATGTTTTTCTTGGTCATCCTGATCGCCCCCTGTCCACAATAAAATTTGTTTCAGAAAATCTTTTGAAAGTTCTCACAACAGTAGAAAGGCCATATGGTACTTTAGCAGCTTTAATATTTTCCTTCAACCATATTGTCACGAAAGATCTTCTTTTAAAATTGGTGCATTCCATGCCAAAAAGATGTAGAGCCGTAATTAAAGCAAATGTCTGGCCCATAAAATATTGATTTTCTAACATGTGACAACAATGTAATTTTCAAAATACTTATTAAATATACTGTATTTGTCAATTTTCATGTTATTTTTCTTTGCATATTATGTTATTCTATATTGTTTTATTCTGCACATATTTCACATTATTGTGTTCAGGCAGCTTTACTACAAAAAATATTTTAGTAATTAAGAAACTAGTAGTAGATTTGAAATCAGCATAAAAAAATACATTAAAATCAACAACAATAGTTAAGATATTGCGATAATTTCACAACGAAAAATGAAGTCAACACACAAAAATTACGCTAAAAAATGAGTGTGTTCAGGATTTTTTGCCACCACTGTATGTTGACAAAGCTGTGCTAAATATATGTCAGTATTTATGAACTTTTCGTATATTTTTGTGTGGTCCCTATATACCACACAAAAACAGGTTTTACTCTGTAATTTAGATATTTTAGATGCAACTATAAATTTAATAATATTTATTGGAGCTTTTTTTAGAATTTAAAATTAAAACTAAGTTATTTTCCACTTTGTATAAAGATAGGGGGTGCCAGCTCAGGTGTTATCCAAGTCACTTGACCATGGTTGAAAATTACGAGGTCCGTCGCCAAAAGCCCTCGCCTAGCTGAAAAGTGCAACGTTAATATTCACTCACTGACCCACTACGTATAATTATGTTTACAATAACAGTTTCCCTATAGTAAGACATGCACTTAAATATTATATGATTTAAGAGAATTATTTATGTATAATATTTTGAACAAAAATTGCTATTCGTAAGTTATTACGAATAAGCTATACCAGTTTGTTCAACAGAGAAATTTAACAAAACTCTACGTTATATTAAAACCAAATTGCATTATTTATTATAAAATTTCAATATGTTAACTAATTTGAATATATATATTATAATATAATAACCCCATACTTTTCTGCGTTTCTGAAAATTAAGAAATTTTATGATAAAATTATATTTTATAAAGTGTAAACAGAGACATATTGGGTAAACCGACATACTTGTACTGAATTTTAAGGAAAATTCAGCGGAAGACCAACATCAGAATTTCTAATATTCGTTGAATTATGCAGTTTTTATTTTGTCCCATTTTTCTCTATACTTCATCCAGCTTTTGAAATTCCATTCTTTCAAAAGTTCTCAAAGTTTTGGCGAAAACTTTTCAAGGAGAGACTTTTTTTCCCCTGTACATTAAAGAGGGAGAGTTTATGTTTTTAAGGTTATTTTATTAAACTTTAGTGAGTAAAGACATCAAAGAGCGATGTCTAGCAACTATAACAGACGGTTTTGAATTTTTTTTTCAAGTTATCAAAGACAAGCATTGCTCTGCTGAGTAAAAATGTCATTTTCCTTTATTCGGTGTTATGATCAGGTTAATGTTAGTTATGACTATGGAGTAGATCATGAACTCGTGGCTAGTAATTTCGAGTCGTGGGTAAGAGTCCTGGTGGAACTGAAAAGAGATTTCAGTGAGTGAGAGTTACATTAAAGTCACGCTATAAAGCAATACGAAGGTTATTGGGGGACAAACCTCGTGATTTTAAACCCTTGTCAAGTGTCAAGGAAGACACCTGCACTTATTTCCCAACAACCAAACCACATCAATGGGCAGACATTGAGCCTCGACAAACTTAACTTGCATGGCGACCTTTACACGGTGTATATTCAGTGACGCCAAGACGTATTGAGGGACGATGCTCGCTAAACATGCTTTGGCTCAAGGTTTTTCCGTGGACGTGGTGAGGAAGTGAGGTGCCTGTGCTTAGGTGTCGTCCAGGTCATTTCACAACAGTTCAAAATTACGAGTTCCTTCACTAATATCACTTAAGTTTGTAAATATCTTATAAATAGGTATATGTATCATTATGTTGTTAATATAGAAAAAGACAACTATTTATTGTCAAACTGCCCTTCAACTGCCTACAGTAAATATTTTAATAACAGTTGATACGAAAGAATATACATACTAGGTGTATGCAAATGAAATGAGACAATTGTTTTAAAAAAACACAATAAATTTGCGAAAACTGTTAATATTTCTTTATTCGAAATAATATCAATCGCTAACTACACATTTTCCCCACCTTTCAGGCAATTTGTGAATACCACGCCAAGAAAATGATCGGTCTTTTGAGGCCAGCCAGTCATCAAGCCAAGATTTGACGTTTTCGTAAGAAGTGAAGGAAGCGCTGGTCAGCCAATGATGCAAGTAGGTGATAATCGGAAGGAGCCAAGTCTGGCGAATAAGCCGCATGTGCTAAGGGCTCCCAGCCGAGCGCCTTAACGATGTCCTTGGTCGGCTTAGCTCGGTTTCTATGTGCGTTGTCATTAAGGAAAATAACTTTGTGCTGCCGTTTCTTGCATTGCTCACGTTTTTAGCGCGTTTTTCACGTAGTAGAACAAAAACGCTATTAGGACGCAAATTTCGTTTTCGTCTTCGTTCTATATTTTGTCGTACCTTTTTCTCAGCCAATAAACAACCAATTGACCTCGGGTTTTCGGCATTTGGTCGCATTTGTACCCTAGATGAGCCGATTCATATTTAAATTTTCCCATAGTTTTCCCGAATTTTCCTACAAATGGTCCTGATTTTCGCTAGTTTATAAAAAATGTTCTCAAATTATATATATATATGTATATATATATATTATATATATAATTTGAGAAAATTTTGTTATAAACTAGCGAAATTCAGGAAAACTTGTAGGAAAATTCAGGAAAACTATGGGAAAATTTAAATATGATTCGGCACTGGTAGTTTTTACTCTAGTGAACGGAGAATAATAAACTAATTATTTTTGTAAAGCTCATAAAACAGCCTGTAAAAATAAATCATTAAAAAATTTCACTTTTTATCAAAATTAACACTTTTAGGAAAGTCATATACCTTAAAGCGTTGTATTGAGTAAATTTATAAACCGGGCCTTATAGGGATCATGTATCGCAACCCGAATTAATTTAGAACTGGAGATATATTATTAATTTAAAATACCTTCAACCTAGCTAATCTAAAATAAAAACAAATATTAAAATAATCACCTAAATGTATCATCCTCTTAGTTCATTTAGGAGCAAAAACAGATTTACTCAAAAAATTTGCATATTTCCTTATCAACGAAATAAAGAATATCAGTTACATGTTTTTGTATTTCAATGATTGCATTGCCTTAGAACTTAGGAAAAATTCCTGATTTTAGATAAAGAAGTACAGTATGTTTGTGCCTGAATTCGTTTTTTTTTCCTTCATGATAAAATAAAAATAAATCTTCTTGAATTTATTTTACTGAAAAGATATCATTTTAATAAAAATTTGAAATTTAATTTTAAGCCTAAGTTTCAGCAAAATAATTTTTAAAAGAAATTTAACACACATTCAACATTTATAAAAAGATAATGTTCTATGTTAAAAATAAATTACAGAATATTTTTTAAACTGAATTTACGTTTAATCATTCTTTATAATTTCTTTTTAAAAACACATATAAAGAATTGCCTTGAAGAATGGTTGTTCTGATTTTTTAGTAGAATTCGCTTAAAACTGCAAAAAAGTGTTCTAACAGAAGAGAAAATATTTCGTACTGCAACTTCATTTTTGTCACCTAAAAATTAATTAATTTATCGAAAAGGAAAAACCAACTAATCCTTTTTTTTTCCTGCTTTGAAAGATTTATGATATCGGACGCTTTCAGTAATTAAAAAAAATCGTCTATTCAATCTTGATAATATTTTTTTTTAATTCATTCCGTGTCAAAATTTAAATTTAAAAATAATTTTCTGGTGCTTCATGTCTTAAGAAATGACACTTAATAATGTATTCAAAATCACTTATGTCTTCGAATATTAATTAAAAAGTAAAGCCTCTTTTCATATAATTTTTTAAAATTTTTACTCCACTAAATCTGTTTATTTTTATCAATTGTTTTATTTTCTGTTAAGTTACTTTCAGTTTCTAAAAACATTGGAATTAAAAATATTTTTTCCCTTAAGTAATTCGTATCATGAATTATATTAGGGTTTTCATGAATACTTCTTCTCTGTTCTACTATAAATCACAACAGATCTTATTCTCAAAAAACATATTTCATTTTATTAATTTCACATTATTTACGCCACTATGCATAAAATTTATCACATATATATTCATATTTATATGCTAATAAAGATCGTCATTTATCCTATTATTAAGAGGAGATGGACAATTCTATATTTATTGTATTATCAGAACCAGGTTAATTACATTACTTTTAAGGTAGAATATAATATTCTTCTTAAAATTAGCCTTTAGAGATTGATAGTTTTTGGAATACAAGTTTCTTTAGGAAGATATTTTTTTCTTTGCTATCTTCCCCTTTCTATGGGAAAGGTTGAATCCTCTCATGCATATATTCGACAAATGCCATGAAAAATAATGAATTGTTCATTTGATAAACAATAGAAACCTATGCAGAAAAGAAAGGTGTATGGAAGAAATTTTATATTTCTTAATTTTAATAGATTAGTTCGGTCAAGCGACTGATATTGATAGACATTTATGAGACAATTCTTTTTGTTTGAAATATCGACTACCCATGAATTATAAATTAATTGACTACCCATCCTATATTGATTATATTTATATATGTATTTTAATAAGTGTAATGATTGCTTTTTCAAACACATTCCCATTAAAATTTTAACTATCTTCTACACATTTACGAATAGAATGTAGATGTTGTAAAACACGATACCTACATCCTTCATTTTTAGCATTATCACATATAGCTTAACATCATAAATCACTTTTAAAGTAAATGAAGTACGAGAGAACCAGAAAAAAGCTACAAGGTGCAACATTTGAAAACAACATCTTGTGGAGAAATTTTAATTTCCTAGAGAGGAGCAAAAGGCGCTACATGTCAAACAGCTGGATTGCGGTTAGGTAGTGAAAGTTCCCGGAAGGTTCAGGATGACTGAAATGTCAAGAGCTTAGGAAATTGGTCTCGTTTGGGAGTGCAAGCCGTGATTCGATTTTTATTGGCAAATAATTTGTCCGCATCTGAGAGAGCAGAGAAGAAAGAACATATAGCATATACCGAAATGGTGACACTATTTTCAATCTGGCAGAAAGGATGTCGAAAACCGCAATATGGCAGGGAGCGGTCGGTCAATTTTTCAACGGCAGAAATCAACACGGCATGAATTGAAATCCTTCAAAATGATCGACGGGTAACTCTGAGTGAAATCTTTTCAGAGCTGGGACTGGGCTATGGTAGCGTGCAGCATATCGTTTCTGATGGGCTGTGATATTCCAAGACAGTGCTGTGAAAACATCCGCCGATACTTCGCTCAATGCGAATAAAGACCTGATTTCTTCAAACACGGGTTAAGGTATATGTACACCTTCTAAGAAAACTTTTTGAGAAACTGTAATATTTGCTATAAAAATTTTTTTTACTGATGAATTATAACTCCAAACTAAGGACAATACATTTAATATTTTACTTATAGCACAAAAAAACTTTTTAGGGAGAAAAACATAGTGAAAATATTAATTAAATTGATTATTATAAAAACGCGCATAACTCAAACGTATATATAAACAAAAATTTTACTTTTCTGTAAATTTCATGTTGATCATCATAATAATTTTTAGGGCTGGTACTATTTTTCTGATGATAATCAAATTATTACAATTTTTATCAAGGTTCGAGTAAAAGAGCATTGAAAAATCACTAAAAAATTATTACGATACATGATATACACCTTAGTTACTAAAACCATATCAACTTTTTATAGTCATGGAAATGGTAGGGGTTCTTTAAATCTATAAAATAAATGCACTTGTAAAATTTAAAGTAATTTGGTTCACAACTTTTTCTGATATTTACATTGTCAGATGCCAATACGTTAAAAAAATGCATTTTGAGATGAATCAGAAATAAACTTTAAACTGCAATTTTTAATATCAAACCCAATTAGATATACTTAAAATGCCCCCGATTTATAAATAACACCCTCTTTCCTCTCTAAAACATTGGTTTTTCCCCCCTTGTAGCTCTTAAAACTTTTCTATGCTACTTTACATTAGGCGTTGAATAACATTCTGCATCGTTATTTCTATTAACGTCAAGATGTTTGTATGATTTTAAAGTAAAATAACCAGGAGTTATATTAAGTTTTTTTAAAAATGTCAACACAACCCTTGTACCCATCATTAAATTGTATAACGGCATCCAATGCACCAAATTTTAAAGTTTTGAGGCACACGAAAACTTCTTTTGGTACTTTCTGCCATATAATACCATTAAAACACTCATTTGATTTATGCGTTTTATCATGCAGGCATTTAGTAAGTAGTTCTTAGATGCATAATTATAAATATGTAGACTAATACTTCATTGGATAAACCTTTATATTTTTCTTTTGGCTTTTGGCCACAAGATAGTGCTCGCTGGTAGTAGCACCAACTATCTTTTCCGATGAAACGCTGTGCATGCATGTTTCTCGACACTTAATAAGCAATGATTCCTATGGACCCCCATGAGGAGACCCCCATGATATTTTTCAGGGCTCCATGGAAAATTAAAATTAGTTTTAAGTTCTCAACATTGTCAGGGGGCCAAGTAAAATTTAATATAAAATAAAAAAAATTAATCCATTTTTATTTTTATGGAAATTTAAATAAACTACAATGATTCACTTGGATATTCTCAAATGGGTCTTGAATTCTTTTGCGAATAGACAAACTCAGATCCCAAACACAGATGAATCAATACTAATACAGGAACAGCTTATCGAAACATTCATAAATGAGGGAGTTAAACCAATATTTGAACAAGGACACCTCAAATTCTGGTTATAAAAACAGGTTCCAATTTTTATCCGGTATTATTGGTTATTGTAGAGAAGCTGTTGACTAATTTACCGTCTTCCTATTTGGTCTAACGTGGATTCAGTGCCACTATAAACCTCCTCAGAAGAAAAAAAACCGTTTAGAAGTACTCGTGCGGATTTGTGGTTGCTACTCACAAACATTGAGCCGGAGATGAGTTTGATGACACATCTCATCAAACTCATCCAAGTCATTAATACTTTTTTATTTTATGTTAAGCAAAAGTTATAACTTCAATCAATAACTCTCCAACAAAATGTTTTCTTATTTTGTAATTTTTATAATACATTTATATACTTTTACACTTGGAGGTCTGTGGGCAAGTTTTGACTATAAAAAGGAGTTCATGGGTTTAAAAAGTTTGAGATTTTGAAGATTAATATCTAAGAATCATATAGAGGGCACAAAATAATCTTTTAACTTCCTATAATTACGTTATGGTTAAAATAACTATCTATACAACAAAAAACTTAAATATATCGGTTTTTTTTTCATTTTAAATATATAATCTTAGAAAACCTAATTTAACTTGAGAAATATACGTTATATCCTATCACCTGTGGCATACCATTTTCAAAATTCTGTCCTTACAGAATCCTAACCAGCCACCAGAGGGCACACCCAGCGTTACTGTCGTAACTAAAATTTTAACCACACGAAGATGGCTGTTTTTTTCTTTTTGCTGTCTTAGTTGGAAGGTTGTGAATCCTCGTAAATTATCTAAAAGTTCTGGAGAATTTATTTTGCTTAATCCCATACTAATTTTTATGAATACCTTTAAAAAATTTATTTCACATCAACAAACCATCCTGAAGAAAGTGGAATCTTGCTCTAAACTTTGGTCTTCTATCGGGATCAAGATCAGGTTTAGTAATCAAACATTAGGATTGAGATAGGATCATTTTGATTCCAAGTACATAGAATAAATTTTAAAAAAAATATAAAAGTAGACATTGTGTGTGTGCAGATAAACTCGGCAAATCCAAAGAAAGTTTTTTTTTTTTGAAAAATTAGAATGATTAAAAAACAAGTTAATTTTACTTCCAGAAATAATTTGAAGAACCGTACACTTACACGGTCACACAGAGAAGACACAATTGGAATTGAAAATTAACTTTTTCTCTGACAACGAAACAAGAAATATTAAAAAAAATGGAAAATCATTCTACTTAGAGAAATTGTACAAAGCTTTGAGCAATAAAACTCCCAAACCACAGTTTTTATTTAAGAAGTGTTAAACTTTTAACATTGTATATGTACCCAAGAAATGAAAAATTTATACATTCTTTATTGAGAGGCTGTTGGCTTTATTAATATTAAGAGGGCTGTGTTTTTTAAGTAAGGTTTGTTTGTTTTTTAAAACATAACAACAGTATTTTGTTTCAAAAACCTTTATTTTAGGATTGTACATACTTTTGCCTATTTTTTTACGTAGTTGCCGAGTTTATAAATGAACTTGTCATACCTTAGAACTATGTTTTGAAAATCATGTTCTAAGAAGTCTGCCGCCTGGTCGGACAACCATGAGTTCAAGGGCACTTTCACTTCTTCGTTATCACTGAAGAGCTTCCCACCAAGACTGTGTTTGAGGTACCGGAAAAGGTGGAAATCGCAGGGAGCAATTTCGGGGCTGTATGGTGCATGGTCCAAACCCTCCCAGTGAAAAGATTCGATTTCGTCCCGAGTCGTTCGATAAACCATGCCTTGCGTTATCGTGGAAGAGCAAAACACCTTTTGACAGTATGCCACGCCATTAAGAAGTGAAATCTTGGCTGTCCGGCGGGAGACTTATTTGAAGAGAGTTTTCAAAACGTAGTTTTAAGGTATGGCAAGTGCATTAATAAACTCGGCAACTATGTAGAAAAATTGGCAAAAGTATGTACAATTCTAAAAATAAAGGTTTTTTGAAACAAAATATTGTTGTTAGTTTTTAAAAAACAAACGGACCTTACTTTAAATAATCATAATATTTAAAGTATATGTAATATTAATGGGTAGAGCTAATAAAGAAAAACTGCGTAAATGATTTAGAAACTTTTTGTTTCATGAGAAACGATGATGTTAGTGATTACTATAAAATGAAATGTTCTTGGTTCGAAAACAATTCCATTCAATATCATACAAAATTTTGATCATTTTTCAAAAGACACGGAGAACTATGAACAAAAAGTTTGGTTTAATTTTACAAGAAGGCTCTCCATGACATTTGCTTATTATTTACAACTTCGGAAAGTCATTAAATCCAATGCTTTGTAATATAATATCCCTAAATAGACTCTATCAAACTCTCAATAGGGAAACCATGCTGCCCTTAACCATACGTCAAAGAGGAAGTTATTTCAAACTAAAAGAAATTGCTCTGGAAATGAATGTTTACTTTATATTCAAAGGCAGAATGTTCTCCGAAACACACTTGATTAATAAAGACATTAATAAAGAAGAAAATAAAGTCTTAAATAAAGTCTTAAATAATATAAGCAGAAAAATTCATAAATCACATTTTCCCGAGAAAAATTGGGAAAGTAACACTTGTGCAAAATTTTGGGCTTATATTCAAAAACACTTCATAGTTAGTTTTGCCTAAATAGAGTGTGATTATTGATGCCATTATTGAATGGCATTCAATAAAGAGTGAAAAAATTAAAATAACGAAGTAAAACGATAGAACAAAAAGAAAAATCTTCTTCAAAAAGTTTACTTGTTTAATAAAAAAAATCCTACTCAAATATATATTCCATATAGCTAATTAGAATACACAAGCATCAGTTTTGATGAGAAAATAAAAGTTTTAACACACAGAGAAGCATCGTTGCTAGGTGTAAGAAAAAGTTTATTGCTGAATAAAAATTCAAACATGTCTATCGCTTTGACAGGCTGTCTCACTTTCAGTTTTCCTTCCTGAAGGTGACCTTCAGTTCACGGTTGCTCCTAACAATCAGATGACAGAAGAATCTCTCAATTTCCTATTGTTTTTTGCGAATGCTAGAAGGAAATAAATTCCTACGGGAGTTACGTGGAGAGAATCCGATTCTTTACAAAATTAATGCTCGCCAGACATTGGACACATATGTGCTGTCGAACAGCTAGGGTTGAACGACCTCGAACGGATTGTACTATACGAGACAGGAGAAAATTTAGGCATCGAATTGTTGAAAATAGCTGGCATAGAGGATATAAAATCGAATTTCACTCTCATTTTGAATCTTAAGACGGGAGGTCAGTGATTAGTTTCAGAAAAAAATAAACGTGAAATCTATCAATTTGAAAATTGTTTCAAGGCTGAGACTTAAATTTGTTAAATGACTTAACAAACCTTTTCCTCAAAAAGGTTATAATTTAGTAAACATATTCATAAATGGTTGGAATCATGCCTTATTTGACATTAATTTTCTAATTTGGGTGCATTGTGTTAATAAATTAAAAGATTGATAATGCATGAATTTTCTAGATTGCAGAAAACTAAATTTAACAAATTTTAAAGATAGATTTTCATCCCGAGAATTCGTGATGTTTTTAATAAACCTTTCTCTTTGAGAGTTCTAGTACTTAAAAATAATAATTTAAAAGAAAGTTTCCAATTTTAACCTTGATTATGTCTCGACAAAATACATGAGTTTCATAGTTGCTGACAGCAAATGCAAATTTCTGAAATAAGTGTTTTATCGAGGCATTTGCATGTACACTTACGGGGAAAAAATTTAAACCCGAGAAAAACTTGTGTAAGATAAAAGAAGTTTGGCAGGCGTGTTTATACATCTGAAAGATGACATCGAATAAAATTTCGCGCTTCAGTGCCACGCTAGTAGCGCCCCTCATAACTTGCAAATCAGATTTGCTTTAACTGCGTGCTGTAAAGTTCTTGAGCATTATTTAGCTGTGAAATTTGACGATTTAGTTAATGTTAATCAAGAATACCGTTAAGAAAACGAAACCGTCATTGTCAACAGCTCACCGAGTGTAAATGAGGTCGAGTAATAGGGCTATGGGGAAGTAGATTTTCTTCCAATGATGTGGTAGAAAGACTTGGCTGGAATGTATCCACTATGTATGATTGTTAGGAGCGGTGGTCAAGGGATGGTGTTCCGAAAGAAGACAGTGAAAACCGTGTTCCTGGCGGCAACGTGGCACTGCTGAGAGGGAAGACTGCCGTATTGAGCGTACGGCTGTGGCGCATCGTACAGCGATTGTGGCAGAAATTCAAGCTACAGTTAGAACCACAGTGACACAACGAACTTTAGTAAATTGGTTACTTCAAGGACGGCTCCGAGCCAGGTACAGGGTAGCGTGTATTCCACTGACTCCCGACCATTGCCGTTTGTGATGCCAGTGGTGTGAAGCCAAAGATTATTGGATAACGGAGAGGAGATCTGTTATGTTTTTGATTGAAAGCAGGTTTTGTCTTGATGTTAATGGTGAACATGTTTTGGCCAGAAAAAGGCCAGGGGCATCCCTGCAACCGAATTGTCTATGGCTTAGATGCACTGGACCTACACCTGGGGTCATAGTCTTGGGAGCAATTTTCTATGACAGCAGGAGCACTGTCGTGGCTGTCCTAAACACACTGACTGCAAATTTGTTTGTATGGCTGGTAATTCAAAATAAAGTACTCCCATTCATGAACATCATCCAAGGAGGACTTTTCCGACAGGATAACGCCCTCGTCCTCACATCGCTGTTGCAAAGCAACCTATTCTACAGAGTGTTGACATATTACCTTGTCCTGCGAGACCACCAGATCTGTCTCCAATTGAGAACCTATTGTATATCAATGGACGACAATTTCAGCATCATCCACCACCAGCATTGACCATCCCGGTATTTAAACAACAAGAACAGCAAGCATGAAACTCCATACCACGAAGTAACATTCGTCACCAGTATGACCCAATGCACACATGCACGCTTGCATTCAAAACTCTTATGTGACAGCATTTCATGTTTAAAATGCATTTTCTTGTGCATTGCCAAAATTTCATTACTCTACAATAATTTTTCTTTTGTTGTGATTTTGTTTCGGTTTGTGAATTTAGAATCCTTAATAATTATAATATCATAATTTATACAAATGATTTAATTATATCGACTGCTAACGATAAATAAATGATGCAATTGATATGAATTAAATGCAACCTTAAAATTTGTCTTTGAACAAAATTTCGAAAAAAATAATCGCCATTTCTTTTAGAGAAAACAGATTTTTTATGGAATACATCATCAACAATTATAAAGGTTATTCGCTTCTTAACACTTTAGTTGTACATATTCTCCTCTAGATGAAAATAGCTAAGGAAACGTCCTGAGTGTTTTTTTTCTGTTTCGTCTATTTTTTGTACTTTCATACGTACACTAGATCCTTTAGTAACTGATCAATCACTAAAAAGTATGTCTTAGAACTAGAATCACTTATTCATCATTTTATATTCCCCAAAATATACTTTACCTGTAGTTCATAATCTGTTTCATGTTTTTTTAGCAATGGTTCTAGATTTGAATTGCATAAAGAAGTCAGTAAACATATATATGGGGGATTTTATTTCAAGGTGATGATAGTAAGATTGGTCTCAAATTTTATATAAATAAAAAGGTGAGAGACTAAGTTGAAGATGATAATTGGAAAAATTATTAGTTATCAAGGCAGCTAAAAATATATAAATTATTTTCAGGCTTAATGCTTAAAATTGACTATTTTACTGATTATTTAACATTCAAAAGAACAATGATGAAAAAGAACATCTCTTTAAATTGTTACATTGTTAAATTAACTGATTATGAAATTAAAGACTATATAAACAAATGCAACCTGTGCTAAAAAGAAATCCTTTTTAAAATTCAGAGTTAGACGGAGTAATCTAAAAATAATTTTGACACTCTGATGATAAATATGGAACATATTCTGTAAAATTGTTTGGAGATAACAATGTAAGTAGCTTTGTTCTAAAGGAGTGTATCTCATTCAAATTTTTCGACGACAAAAATTCCAAATTCAATGCAAAATTATATAGTAAAAAAGGCTAAAATTTAAGAGTATTTCTCTCATTAAAAACTTTAAAAAACTTTTAAACCAGGTCATATAGAGATGGTAAAATTAAATTGCAACCCTTTCATATTTGTTAATCAGCAGAGATATAAAGCAGGGAACTGTTAAATCCCAGTCAGAAAAAGTTTCTTTTTACGAAGACTTCATGTGTGTGTGTGTGTGTGTGTGTGTGTGAGTACTCTACTTTCAAACATAGCATTGGCTTCAACAACATTTTCTCAACTGCAAATTCATTCAACTAATTAACCATTGCATGTGTTATGAAATAAACCTCAGCTCAGGATGCCATTCTGAAGCTTAAGCAACAGCAAGAAATCTTCAAGAACCTTTCCAAGCTTTTATCTAATATAAAGGCCTGGCTAATATATAAATTAATAAGTTATAGTGCAACCGAAAATATATAAAATGCTTCAGAATTATCACCAGAGTTCAAAGAAGAAACAATAAAATGGAAAAAAATACACAAAACATTGATTCCGGCACTTTTTCAGAAATCTATAAAAGACCAATCTAATGGCAGTAATTTATTGAAACAATATAAGGAATCAGCAACAAAAGAAATACCAAGTGTTTCTCATCCCAATTACCTATATATAATGAAAATAACAACAATAACTAAAAGTTATTTAAACAGCTAAATAATTTGCTCTAAAAAGAACAATATTTAACCTAACAAATGACGTTCTCAGCATTAGACCTATCCAGCTGTGCTGTAGAAGAAATTTGAATTCAAGTGTTAGTTTCTTTTCCTTTAATAATTCTTTGTTTTTTTAAAAATATTTTTGGTGTTTTTCTAGATAACAATCTATTGCAGATGTTAGACACGTCATTCGAAGTATTAATATTTTCAAAATCTTGTTTTCCGTACAGAGAGGGCTCTTTACATTTCACGCACAAACAATGCACATTTTTCCTTTTTAGATTTAAAAAAAAGTTATCAACATTGCAGAATTTTGAATTAGGATCGCAAAATACATAAAATTATTTGAATATCAAAATATGCTATCATAAAAACTGCATTACAACATTAGTAATTAAACTGTTATGGCCATACATTTAGACAATTTAAGAAGCTTGTTTTAAAATTAATCGTCGAACTGTATGAAATATATTTTTTTGAAAGTTAATGCACAGCCGTTTTTATTTCTTATTGTTTGATTGAAATTCATAGAAATATAGGATGTCTCAAAATTAATGCAAGAAGTAATTTTCATAAATAAAGGTTTATAATTAAAAATTGTAAGTTATTTATTGATTCATAAAACCTACAGTATAGGGTTATATAAGAATATCGTACTGGATATAATTACGATTTTGTTGCCCCAATACGCCTTCTCTAGTTGACGTTTTTCATGTACGTCTTGAATAAATACGGCTGTATTTCGTTGATACAGTGGTCAGTTTTCTTTCTTAAGATTTGAATGTTTGTAAACATGTTGACATGAACTGTGCACTTAAAAAAATCCAACAGCGTTAAACTACAAAACCAATTGTGTATGTGTGTGTGCGCAAGCGCCATCAAAAGGGAAATTACCTGACCAGTATTTTTAAAACATATTTTTCAGCAATGGAAACGCATTGTTCTTTCGTATAATGTACTGTTTTTATTAACACTGAACTTTCTGCTGCCACGTGTTTTTTATTTTCATTGGAGATATTTAACGCACAGATGTCGCTAAATTCAAATCTTGCTTGAAAGTCTGGGCATCCCATACAAAATACCACAATTTACTTTTATAATTATATCAATTATATCAACTAAATTTTAGAAGTTTTTATCCCATTTATACTATTTAACGTATGAGAGACTTGTGTTTCCGTTATGGCTGCATTAAAAAAGTATTGATCTCGTTTAATAATTGAAAAGAAACTTCATACTGTGAAATATTCAATAATATCATGGTTTGAGAAACTGCTTACTGAATCCAAGCCCAACAATCATATTAAATAAAGCATTATTCTACATTAAATAAGTATTTTTTTACGATATGTGTTACAAATATTATCGATGAAATATATATTTTTATAGATACTTATAAGATGTTCGAATTTATTAAAAATATTATTACTCTATAATAATTTTTTTTTCAAAATGCAAAGACAGGATACACAAACACAATAACACGATGTATTGTTTTGTAAACCATTAAAAAAATAACATGTAAGAGCTATCTGGGAGAATGCATTGTTACGAGGAGTGAGAAGGGGAAGGTGTAGCGAGATTTGGTATTTAAATGTGAAAAAGAAAGTACATAAAGGCTCGAAATCATTATTGAAATATGTAAGCTCAACCAATATTGAAATATGTAAGCTCAACCAATATTAATACTGTTATGGAAATTTATATCGATATAGTTATCTGTCAATTTTATCAGCGGCAATAAAGCAAACAACACATAAATTAATGACATCAAAACATTTTTATTTAACTTTCTTTCACTCATGTGTACTATTAGATACTTCTTCCAAAAGAAATCCTGTTTAGGATACCATTAACAATAATATTCCTTTGGTAAAAAATGTCCCAAACAATTTTAGTTCAAAAAATCATAGTTAAGACAAATGCAATCCAATTGTAAACACCGTGTTTTATGTACAGAAAAAACGTATTGAAAAAAACAGAAAAAAATGTATTGAGTATTTTATATAAAAGAGTTTTGATTTAAATATAAATAATATTTAGATATTTCATTTCAAAATTTAAAGTTTCTTTCAAAAGTTTGGTATAGTACAAGCACATATGTTCTCAGAAACATAAAATTTATTTTATTTTTGATACTTTGATAATTTTCAGATATTAAAGAAAATACTAAAAATAATAATATTGAAAGTAATTACAATATTATATCTGCCATTAGTTTATTTTATGGATCTTATCTAAAATAAACCAAAACTAAATGTTCGTTTACTTGTAACAATATCTTTTAAGTATATATTATGGATGATTATATATTTTTATCAACAAAATATTTTTAAACAGATGAAACATTTGGTTATTTTCAATCAAGGTATTTACTGATTTCTTCGTAGAAAAAAACATTAGCTGTTATTTTATTCAATAGTTGAAATATATGTAAATATATATATATGCAACTCTCTTCTTACATATTGTGCATGCTTATGAAAAAGAGTTTATATATATATATATATATATATATATAATGTTTTATTCAGTATTAACTCATTATCATTATCTGTTAAATTCATACGTAAATAAATATATGCAATTTCTTACCTATTTTTTATTAATAATGCCCCGCCGTTCTAAGAAAACCAATTCAAAAGTACACAAAAATAAATCAAAGCAATCAGCTTTAATGAGAAGATTAAGCAGCTTTTTTTTTTTCCTTCTTGATCTCTCATTGAATATGCGCTTTATTTTAGTAGACCAAAACAACGCCCTAAAAATAGTTCAATGGATTTTCAAACTACACTTCTACGCTGTTGGAAACAATAAGACGCTGTAGGATGGCAAACTCAATCCATTTTTAATGAACGTTTTGACAACGGCCAAAGCAATTAAAAACGGATTTAACGCTACATTTTGAGAGAGAAATCTTGCAAAATGTGTTTATTTTTACTTGTACCGAGGCGCGTTCTGTGCTTTTCACGAATAATAATGGAAAACAGTATGGATAAGAGAATTAACAATTGAGTTCATATGTGAGAAAAAAATTTCGAAAGAATTCTGAAAGCACAATAAGATTTTCCTATGTTCTTTATGGGACTTTTACTGTAAATATAAAATGACACATAATAATAGAGATCAATTTTTGACAAAATAATGCCAGACTGAGAGAATCTGTTATGAATACACAAGGATTTGGTTATTGTGCTATATTTAGTAACTCTTCCGAGTTATATATGTACACAGCAAGAAAAAGAGAAAAAAAAGGGGGGAAATAAAATTTCAGCATATATGTTAAAAACAATATTTATTTCAAAAAATATAAAAAAAGGGTTTTTTTGTTAATAAAAATTCTTTGGAATGTCTTTGTAATTCTCGATATGAATTTGTGCATTATTATGCAAGGGTCTTCAAAAAAAACAAAGACATTTTAGTTATAAAAATATAAAGAAACATGATATTTATTAGGAAGTAACAATTCTGTTACACACCTTTATAGCTTCGTACATTGTTGATGTTGCTGATACCGCTTATCTGACGTAGTCAGATCGAGGCCCACAAATTCCACCGCGGCAAACAACGAGTTGTACGTCTGTTGTTACCCGTAGCTGTCAGCACCATACAGGTGAGAGTACATTTTTGGCTAGGTTCCACTCCAATTTTGAAGAAGAACGCCCCTGGAGGTGGTCAGGGGTGTCCCACCTCTTTCATATTCACCAACATCACGAGAGGACTTGCGGCTCGACTGCTATTTATAGTATTCCCATGCCGCAAAGACACTATACATTTACAAACATCCATGCCTTCTCCAGGATTCGTACCTAGGCTCAATCACCCAGCAGTGGGTGGTACTAACCACTATACCGGATGGCGGCGCTACGTACACGTTGAAACGAACATATTTTCCTTCTACCCTGTGACCCAGCTAAAGGTGTGGAAGGAAGTGAAGGGTTATTCGGCATGATAAATTCCAATTATTTTATTTATCCCTTTAATCGACTCAAACACAAATCAATGCAACACTATTAATAGGATAATCCAGTCAGACAACAGAGGGAAGGGACGAGAGTTGCGTTTGAGGAGAATACATTAAATAAACCTTTTATAATAATATTTCTACCTTAATATTACTTTTACACGGTAGATATGTAACTAATGTCCGCTTAACCACTTTAATACATTAAATATCAACGTAATATGAAGGTGACAGTACCTGAACTTAGGCAGTCTTCTAATCAATTCATCTACAACACTTCCTTACTATAATCTTTTACAATACCTTTCTAACCATTTATGGTAATCTTCACCTTGTATCTTTCTTGTCACCTTTAGTTAACTAAACTTCTAGCTTTCTGTTATTCATTCTCTTCACTTCTAACTCTTTTCAACTCGCGAACTAGAACTATACATAATCAACTTAATATGCATATCACGTTTTCTTCTTATGAGAAGTTTGATGAATTTTGCTAGCCTGAAAGAATACCCAAGCGGATTATTAGTAGGAGGTCTCATATAGATCCGTCACAACTTCTCTACATAATTATTTCCTGTGTTTAAATATTTTTTATATTTCTTCATGAAATTCAAAATTCGTACGTTGTTTTGCTGCGCTGCCTGTTTATTAAGAGTTGTGTTCACAATATTCACACAAAAGACTGATAGTCAGGATCTTACTCTTAGCGTTGCAATCGTTCCCGTAAGCTGAGGTAAAAGTTTCAGAATGCACTGACCAACTGGATAAATGCACTGGTGGCAGAAGAGCATCACTCGGCAATTTTACAGCTCATGAAAAGATACTGAAAATTTTAAAATGTAGAAAATAGAAGAAAAGAAAAAGAAGAAAAGAGAACTTAAGAAAGCTTCAAGGGGTATCTAACTAAATCTTTTTTTCCCCTCAGCACACAAATGTTATGTTTTTTCCCTTTGATAAATAAACGTACGAGGGTTTTTTTTTAAGTAAGGTCCGTTTGTTTTTTAAAAAAATAACGGCAGTATTTTTTTTAAAAAAACCTTTATTTTAGGATTGTACATACTTTTGCCTATTTTTGTACATAGCTGCCGAGTTTGTAAATACACTTTTCATACTTTAAAACTAAGTTTTGAAAACGCTCTTCAAAGAAGTCTGCCGTCTGGTCGGACAACCAAGAGTTCACGGCCACTTTCACTTCTTCGTTGTCACTGAAGCGCTTCACGCCAAGACTGTGTTTGAGGTACCGGAAAAGGTGGAAATCGCAGGGAGCAAGGTCGGGGCTGTATGGTGCATGGTACAATACCTCCCAGCTAAAAGATTGGATTAAGTCCCGAGTCGCTCGAGAAGTGTGAGGCTCTCATCTTTAAACTTTCTGACTCATTTTTGAAATTTATTGTCACTCATTGCTTAAGTGCCATAAAGTTATGTTATCTGGCGATGAATGTCTGCAGCCGACATGTTTCTCGTAGTCAAAAAATGTATAACAGACCTATCTCCCACTTCGCGTGCGATTTAATCATCTTAAACATTTTAAAGACGCACAGCGAAGCTTACACGAATCTTACTTAAAAATAGCCTCGTATTTTATTTTCTGAAAGACTATCGTATAACTTAAAAGTATTTTTTGAGCAAAAAATTCATTAAGAATTTCTCTTGTACAACAGGGAGTAGACAATGTGTTAAAACATAGAGAATGTGGACAAGAGGATTTCAATTACATAAGATTTGCCTTAATAGGAGCAGCAAGACTTGTAATACGATGATAGTGAAGCATTATTACTCCACTTCTAATTATCACTTCTGCGAAGCTTAATTGTGTGTATCATTTGCCGATTCAGATATATTAGTAAGACATCCAATACAATTTACATAATATTGCATTGATACACATAAAATGCTTAGATGCAAGAAATTATAATATTAAAAGAAATTCTGGAAAAATAGAAATTGAAAACATTAACTCATTTTGGCTTCAAAAGAATACATTCCATATGTAATTAACCATGTGCCTAACACAAGAACTAATTATGGTTTGAGATAATTTACATTGGTATGTTTGGTACCTTTTACTCTTATGGATTGAATCTACATTATTATAACAAAAACATACTGCGTAAAAATAAACAAACTCGTAGATTATTTTTGTGTCATCTAAATTTTAATAAGGTCAATAAACATAATAAAAAATGCAGAATTTCTAGAGAAATTCAATTAAAAAGCGAAATGACAGATAAACCCGTAGGAAGAGTATATTGGAATTGATTCGTGAATTTGAAAAAAACTTCTATACATGACACAATAAATACTTTAAGTGTTCAATGAAAATTTAAAAAAAAATCGTGATTTTGATGGATACTTTAAGTAACAATGATATTCTGGTTTATTATGGTTCCCATATTGTTGACTAAAATAATAAGCGGACTGTAAATTTGATAAATTTTAATTAGCAATCCTAATCCTAACCATATGGGATCGTAAGACTGAGTTATTTTAACAAATCGAGTACGCAAAAAGAATACTCGCCAACTTGCGCCAACACATACAGTTACCGACAATGAGTATTTTTTGTTAACTCGAGGCTGGTGTTATGACTATCAAGTTGTGAGTTTGAATTCTAGTCTACTAAATTGCCATATGGAGATGTTGAGGCACGTTATATCTACCACGGCTCAAACTCTCAACCAAGTAGCCCTGGAGAAATTTTTGAGTGCAAAGTTAATAAACAATCAACCAATCCAAGACTCTGTACAGCCTTGTATATTAAAAAATATAATTCTCGACTATTGGTTTATGTGGTAAATGACAGTAAGACTATTTTTTCCGCGCTTATTTCTAGGCCTCTTCCATGAACTGCTGTTTAATAGGGGTAGAATAGATAAATTGCTACTATTACCAAATAGATTTCCAGTAGTAAATACCAGTCATAAATGTACAACATCTGACAATAAAATTCGGGGAATGAAGTCAGAACGGCCGATCTGGCAACACTGGAAAAACAAAACGTTGCAAATACGTAGCTGCAGGTGTTGCCCACCTGCCCCCATTGTTGTTATGTTGAGAATCGTTTGTGTTCCATGTAAGACTTGATTTACAAAGTGCTTGTTTAGTTCTTTGGTTCTTAACTGAGAACAGAAAAATAAGAGAACAAAAGATTAAATTAAAATTATGTTATAAGCTTGCCAAGACACAGAAAGGTACTTATGTGGTGCGGTCATGAAGATCAAGGACTTCCCATGAAGTGCATGTACGAGTGGTTCGTCCGTTTTCAAAAGGTTGGGAAAGTGTTTCTGACAAAACCCATGGCAGAAGACTGGTGACCTACGTCAACTACGAAAACATTGAGAAAGTGAAAGAATTAATCCTGAAAGATAGTCTATTAACTGTGCCCATGATAGCTGCTGAAATGCAGATTAACCGTGAATCCGTGCGACAAATCGTTACCCAGTATTAAGGGATGAGAAAAACGGGAAAGATATGTAGGGTACGACCCCAGTACGTAAGACAAGGTTCATGTTTTTTTTTATTACGACAATGCTTACCCTCACACAGTCAATATCGTTAAACAAATAGGGTGATGGATCCATCATGCTTGCCAGATCTTTAACCTCCAGACATTGTCCTATTCCGACGACTAAAACTCGCTTTGAAAGGAAAGAAATTTGACAATATCCCTGACATCCAACGAAACCGTGACGAGGCTTTTGAACTCCATCCTAAAAGAAGACTTATTACAATGTTTTCGGGACGTGTAGAGAAGATCTCAGTGGTGCAAAGTTATGGGAGGTGACTATTTCGAAGGACAGTAAGGTAACTTTCGTTAATATTTCATCTCCGTTAATGTTATAGGACTATTCACCGAAATTTATTGTCAGATGTTGTATGTCTACTCATGTCAGAAATATTCACTTTAATGGAAGATTATGAATAGAAACACCATTCTCTGAATAGGTCTACTTATGCATTTCTTTTGTGTTTAATGGCGTAATTCCATTCCGAATCGTTGTGAATATCCAATCATTATCAATAGCCATTATGGTGGTCATTTTTCCTTCTCATTTTGGGTGTGTTCCTTTAATACATTTTCTTTTTTGACATTCAAAATAATTATAATACACATTCAGAAAAAAACACTCATTTTGTATTTTCCTTACTATATACAAGAATTCTACGACACTCGGTAGAATTTTTTTTTGTTTTGTTTCTCATACGATTTTTATGAGTCATTTGGCTTAAAATCGAATTGAAAAATATAAATCTTACTTACACGAGCTGTTAATTGGCACATGGCTTCTACAAAAGTCAAGCATACTTTGTATGTGCAGACTAATGATTGTTTTAATGCATTTTTAAATTTATAATAATGTATTAATTTAAACCGACATCACTCGCACGAATAAACCGAACAAAAGTTCTAGCGCAGAGTATTTCATTCCGAAAAAATATTACACTTTGATTTTACCATAAAATTTGCATACAAAGGTGGAAAAAGGAAAACAAGTAGGATATACAATACGCTTATTAGATTTTTCCCACATAAATTTAGTTTTTTTTTGCTCTTTTTATAAGGGCATTCGGTACTTTGTACATATACTCATTTAATCTTTGTCGGGAGTGAGTGCGATGTTTTTCAATGAATTTGAATTTTAAAAAAATTTTATTGAAGCATTGATTGCTGCTTTCTACATTCTTCTGTTAATCGAAGTCAAAAACACTTCAAAAATCAGTGTCTGGTTCAATGTTTAGTAGGTGGTTTCTGAGGCCTTAATAAAATAATTTTCGCAGTTAGTGTCGCAACGTTCAGCAACACAAAAAAGATTGTCATAGGCTAATGATTACATTTTCTAGCCATTTAATATGATGTGTTCATTTAATCAAGGACGATAATTGCTCCCTCACTTAAATTATCTGGATCGATTTATACAGAGGAACCATACTTGCTATGATACTATTCATCATTCGATTCTTCCTCAACATCCCTGCAAAGAGACTTCCTTCATCTGAAAATACTGTTGAACTGTATCTTTCACGCGCAGGGTATGACATATCCGAAGAGGCTGTTTTCAAAATTATATATTTAGAATTCCCCTGCAAGAACGCCCCTCAAAGGACATAACCTTAAAGTCAGCTACATGAGAAACTATCCATTTTCCAAAAAAAAACGTTTAGGAGAAACGTTGACAAATTTAGGCTGTGCATATGGCGTATTTTGTGCTAGAACTGTCAGGTTAAATATAAAAGTTATGTATTTTATTGTTTCTATTTTGAAAATAATAATATTGTTTTCAACAATATATTAAAAATATTTTTATAAGAATGCATTTGACGTATTCCCGAAAGGCTGCATCTATCATACGGAAAAAGTACTTCCAAATGGTAATGCTCCGCTTCCAATCCCGCATTATCGAAAAGGTGTCAGAGAACAATTGATGATTAAGGGTCCCAATGTAGATTAATTCTTCATGCAACTCTCTGTAGATACTGCGATTGTTGATTCATATCTTCTTTTTATTGAATAACTACGGTATGTAACTATGTAAATATCTATGCAATAAATATACCTGGCCTGTAATATTTCACAACAGTAAGAAAAGTAACTATTATTAGTACCAAGTATTCATACCAAAATGGGCTTGGTAATTAAGCTCAGGGCTATTGGTTGTGGGTCTAGTTCCCTAGATAGGCGTTAATTTATAGCAAACATGCTAAAATAAAATAACACGTAACACATTTCCAGATATAATAATGAAAATGAAAAAAAATAAATGAATGCATTAAAATGCAATAATTATATTAAAATAAATTATGAATACACATTTCTCTAAGCAATAAATTTATTTTAAATATATACATATCTATGGATGGTCTGTTTAAAATGGTGTTATATTTTTCCAGCATACATTCACAAGATGGCGTGGCACAGGTTACAACTTTAATTATATATTATTTTCTTTAGACTCGTTTTGAAATTTCTTTCGGCTTTTCCTTACAATAAATTATTATTATCGTCTTTTATGTTTTGTAAATATAAGTAAAAATTTTTTTTTTATTATTTTATAAATTTTTCTTGTATGCTTTACTGATCT
The DNA here is from genome assembly GCA_019973975.1 of Trichonephila clavata. NCBI lineage: Eukaryota > Metazoa > Arthropoda > Arachnida > Araneae > Nephilidae > Trichonephila > Trichonephila clavata. The sequence goes on from BMAO01017728.1 coordinate 82,118, forward strand.
GTTACAGTTCGGTTATGGCACGAATATTCTTTATTAACGTGTTATTGGGCTGTTATATTGTACCAACATATACTTAGTTCTTGTCTTATTTAGAAGGTTAAATTTCTGTTTTAGATATTTAGATGTTTTTTTTTCATGTGTTGTTTTTAAAATGTATTTTAGTATTTTAAAGAATATTTTAGTATTATTCTGATATATTATTTTGCTTATAGTCTTTAATACTCAAGGATTTTTTTACACGATTTTCTCTTCTCTGACACTCAACAGTATAAGCAAGTGAATGGGGAAGGTTGGCTTGCCTTAAAATGATGTTTAACACAACTATCCTCATATTTCGTAAGGAAAAGAGTTTTATATTACACTAATGTGATTATCTTATGTTTGACCAGCGTAGTATGATTCAAAAGTACCCACACTTCGTCTATAACATAAAAAAAATATTACCAATTACACTGCTGAAACACATCCTCATTTGAAATAATACCCTTGGGTAACAAAACATTTTTGTCATGGCTTGTAAAGGTCATTGAAACATTTCTGAAAACCATTTTTAGCCATGTCCTTTAAATCAGAATGCGATGCACTTTTAAATTCATCTGCAGATTAGACGTTTAACATGCGGGGAATGATATGCTGCAACACCCTATGCCTGTTAATTGATCCTTAGCCAGTATCCATAGACACGTGGCCGAGGTTATCCCAACTGATTCTGCTATTGTTTTAAGCGTATTCCTACGAACTGCCTTAAAAAACATTTCGATTTTTTCAGCGGTGTGGGAAGTCTGCAGACCTCCAGAGCTTTTGTCGTCTTGGACACTTTCCTTGCCTTCTCTGAAACATCGATGCCACCCAAAACTTGAGTTCGCGAAATGTATCAAAGCCCTACACAAAGCCCTAAACTTGTCAGTCTCCGTGCACTCTTTCCCAAGCGAACACAAAAACTAACAACAATCATCTGCTCAAAAAACACCAATTATTTCTACCGTCGGCGATTAAATACATCGGCCTAAGAATTACAACATCGTGGTGACCCACTGACCACGTGATTTGTGGAAAAAAAATTTTTTAAAAAAGGGGGGGATGTAATAACACAAAAATGTTATTGTAGTAACTTTTCTGTAAAAAATTTCCACGTTAATGGCTCAATCCGGGAACTTTTGAATCCTACTAGTATGCTGCCTTCTTATATTTCTTATTGGTTTGATTTACTAAACTTATGGGGATGTTTAATATACATAATTTCCTTGTATGCTATGAAAGAACTCAAATAATAATAAGAAATAAAAAAAATTAAAAGAATTCACTTTTCAATTTGGGATTAATAATAGTTTAAATTTTTTATAAAAAAGGAAGCATTTATAAACCTATATAAAGTGAATACAATTTTGAAGATAAAAGTTTGATTTTTCAATGAGGAACAATACGATGTAAATAGATTTTGAAGAGTAATTACGCATATACTACAGAAACTTTCATAACACAACCTCAGTTCTCCTAGAATTCAATAAATTCTAGAATTCTATTTCCAACTCAAACAAAGACCTTTATTGCTTATGCACCAAAATCTATTACAGACTTATTCAGTCTTCGTATTTGGATTTATGAGTATTAAACTAAAGTAGTCATTGGATGCATCTCTGTTCTCCTTATATACGTTCAGAACAACTGTGTCATATGATGAGTATGTTTCAATTACTATTTTCCTTATATTGATAAGTCATGACATGAAAATATGACTGATCACAATATATTGTGAATTAAATATATTAATAAACCTTTCCTTACCAGTACTGAAATTTCGTACTTTCCTGAGATTGCAAATATAAATTATTAAGCAGAATAGACTGGATTTTTTTAGAGTGTTATGAATAATGTTCAGAGTGTAGTACAAAATTTATACTTTCTCTACCATTTCGATAAATTTGTATTAAAATTTTCTGTTTCAATGTGTATATATATATAAGGAAAATAAACATGTATGCTCTATATACTGTTAAAACAACGTACTTAGAGAAAATATCAGAATAGGGCCATTCGAGTTTAATGCAAGAAGAAACGCTATCAAAACAGGAATGAAATGTCAGAAAATACAGAAAAAATCAATAATGCATTAGCCGACCTCTGTGTCTGATGCAAGCTGCTACACCGTTGGGCATTAACTCTTGCAATTTGCGGATGACCTTCTGTGGGATTTCATGTCTTACACATTCCAAATGTGTGAATTACAAAAGTGGGGAGATGGTGCTGTTGTTCAGAGGTGCTAGTTGATCATGTTTCAAATGTGCTGCATTGAGAAACATCTGGCGATGGTAACATAGAATGAAGTGTTGAAGAAGTTAGAAAATACGTTGTGAAAAGACATAGTGTGTGTTGTCTTGAATTTTCTCTTTTAGAAACTTAGTAAACATTAAATATAATAATATATAATAGTTGTTTTTAAGAAATAGAGTCATATATATATATATATATATATATTCTATATTCTTTATTTAAAGTTTTGTAAGTCTTGGAATTTTTGCAAAAGCGTCGGACCTCTTAGATTTTCAATAAAGACCAAATTGTAGGATCCCGTCCAGGTGGAGCAAGTATGACCGAAACATCCAAGTTTTTGGTATATCTAGAGGCACGATGCATAAAGTCTTGACATCATACACACAACACGATTAGACTAGATTGGCAAAGCAAAATAGAGGATGAAAAGAGAGGCTCATTGAAGGAGACCGATGAGTATTGAAGCAGATTGTAATGTCTTAAAAGCGAATAGCTAGAGCAAAGGCTACTACTGAGCTCTATCACCATCTGGATATTCCAAAGTCAATAATCACAGTTAGAAGGTATCTTTATAAACAGAACATTTACGACAGGGCATTTATTTTCTAGCCACTTGTCTAACAGATGTTAATGCCAAACATCGTCTACAGTGGTGTCACTCTTACAAAAACTGGTCGACTGATCAGTGAAAGCAATTGATATGCTCTGACGATTCAATTTTCACACTTTTCCCGACACCAAGACGGGTACGCGTTTGGAGGACAACTGCACAATCGTCTGATGAAGGATTGTCTCCTTCCAACTGTCAGCATGTAGGTGGGTCTGTCATAATATGGACAGCCGTGCCATGGTTTTCTGCTGGACCAATCGTAAACCTGAAAAAAAAGGATCATTGGTATTGACTTCCTATGATGCAAACCTTGTTTCTTCAAGGATATGGAATTTTCTGTGATGACAATGCTTCTATCCATGCAGAGGAGCTTGCTCAATCCTAGTTTGATAAACACGATGATGAATTTAAGCATTTAAGTTGGTCCGCTCAGTCACCCAAATTCAATACAACTGAATCGTTATTTACTATTTTAGAGCGTTCAATACAGAGTGTATATCCTCCAAAGGCATTTCTTCCAGAACTTTCACAATATCTCCCTGAAAAATGACACATTTCTCTAAACAATATTCAGCATATGTATGAATCGATTCTTGGGCAAATCCAAGCTGTATTACATGCCAAAGGCGGTCTTACACCATATGAATGAAATATAAAAATATTAATGTAAATATCTTTATAAATGTAAGATGTTTACATTACTTTCATAACTAACTTACGTCCATGTATTGAAGATTTCATGAATGACAATCATACGGTTATCAAATGTAATGGTACCTCATGTAAAAATCCAGTAGTCTGGGTGTGGGGCAAACGACTATCAAGTGAATACCTCATCGTTGTTTCGACCGTCTCCAGATCGGAATGAATGGTTAGACTGAAAGATATTTTAGCACTTTCATCAAGTTTCTAATGTAACTAATTCATTCTTCCTGCGTTCCACATTTTTAAAACTAAAATCAAGTAAAAAGAAAAAAAATCTCGAGTATATGTGGCCTTCAGGAATTCATTTCTTTTTAAACACATTTTAGGTAAACTTTTTTTAAAGTGTAGGTTGAAAACTAACATTTTAACTTTTATTATTCTCACTCCAGCTTAAATCTATATCAATAGAATTACATTTGTATTAATTATTTACAAGATAATTTTAGAAAATCAATGAGTTTGCAAAATATAGCCTTAGTAGAAGTAAAGACAACCGACCGATGTTCAATAATAATATTATCCGATTTTGTTAAAAATATTTTTGCAAATTTAAAAATTTTAACCTTTGTTTATAAAGTCAAATTCTCAAGATTTGCTCATGAATCCTTAGTAATTTTTTATAACCTTGAATTTTCAAAACTAACAGGTAAAATTTACTTTTTGAAATTCAAAAACGAATATTTAAATTATATACATTCAAAAATATTTCTGATGTGTATTCATAAATTACCGATAATGCTAATGCCATATTACAGCTATCAATTTCCTTCCACATTAGCTTAAAAGGTAATTTCTAGAAAGAAAAAAAATTTTAAATGTAACTCTGAACTAAAGCTTTGAAGATGCATATACAAATGCATACTAATTTTGTTTTCTTCAAAACGCCTGACATGCCTGCGTTCATTTAAAAAACGCGTTTCAACCAGACACTCTAAAATTGATAAATATTTAAATCTATTAATTACCACTTACTGAAAAATAATTCTTAAGTGCATACATAACCATGAGATGCAAGGCATCTTATGCTTACAATTTTATATTCCCTCTAACTTTTATTTTACGCAATTCACGTTTATATTTCTACAACTCATGAATATAGCAATTGCTATTGAAGAAATATCATTTCAAAGAATTCATTATTCTTATTATTATACAATTTCAGCGAACGAAAGTAAGACACCTTCTAATAAATTAAAACTTCTAACGAGAAAAAAAACCTTCAATTGTAAGGACTTTTTTTTCTAAAAAAATAGATCTAACAAATTCTTTGCTTTGAATATATGTAATAGACGAGATATTGTCGTTATCTCACTTTCAGCAATCAGAAAGTACCTAATTTTAAGTTGATTACACAATTAATGTAGATATTACTATATCTTAATTAAATTTACGAAATCCGCTTAAAATTTGCTATAAATATTTTAATGCACCATGCAGCGCTCTATTTTTCGTATCCCAATATCAGGGGTATAATTTGGAACTTTCAGCTTGACACGATTCTGAACAATGTATTGTTAAACACCTTCTTTGCGGACCCAAAATATTTTTCATACGAAAGAAAAGATTAGTTCGCTTAGTTATATAGAACCAAAAGCGTAAAGCAGAATGCATATGATTACTTTCAAACAATTAAATCTCTACACCGATAGTACCCAATAACTTTAAATAGATTTCTATTGATCGTTTAAATTATCTTTAAGATGATTTTTTTGTAATTCCGCAATTTTTGTTTTGCATAATTCGGAAGATGATAGTCAAAAAATTTCATTTAAGAATTATCAACTTCCTTCTATTCAAAAATTGGAAAATTTGTAGAATAGGCCAGAGTTGCACTGAGAATTGCACCACGTGGTAATTGTGACACGTGTGCTTCAGGTTGCCACGCCTGATTCACACCATACACGTTATCATTATTTTACTTTGAACAGCTGCAGAAAAGTTCATCGTTTTCAAGCTTGAATTTCTTCAAAAATTTTCCATGATTTCTTTTTTTTTCTCAGCGAAACTTCATGATGAGCATATTTTGTTATACATTGTTATGAATTTATTGTGCAATAATTATTAAGACATTAATTCAGAAATGAGGATTGCGCGCTCATGCTTTAAAAAAATAATGCAACTGTTAATTTTCGTTCTACAGGTCTTTAAATGAATATACCTCTTAATAGTTTCAAAAATTTGATTTTAACACAATTTATTCCTTAATCTTATTTGACTGATTCTTTTGTGAAAATAGTTTGATTGGTTTAGATTGTTTTTTTTTAGTATTAGTCTAAAACAGAAACGTCAGGAATTTACTAATGAAACAAAGGAGGATTCGAAATTCATAATATTACTTTAAAGTGATAGGGGCCGTGGGTAGCCTAGTGATTAGAGCATCGGACTCCAGATCGGAGGGCTGGGTTCGATGCCCGATGCCACTAAATACCACCGAGTATACACGGAGTACGTGCTCGTTAAATCAGTGGGTCCGAAAGTCTTGTGGGCGGTCGCAGCAGAAACCACGAGTGCAGGGGTTTGGAGAATATTTCCTCCCCTTCAGTTCCATACCAAAATTGTGGAGGTGGAGACAGGTGGTGTCGCCATCTATCGTTAGGAAGTCCAACCTGCCTCACAGGCTTTGGCAACTTTCATTCCTTCCCTTCGGGAAGGACACGACAACAACAACTTTAAAGTGATGGTGGAGTAATTGGCCGTAATGTATCCATCACTCAATTATTCTTTGCGCCAGACGTGTCTAAGAAAGGCACTAAAGTGTCTCTTTATTGACCAATGACAAGCCTATATTACTAATAATTGACGTAAATTGCACCAGTTAGTGTTAATTTTGTTGTAAATAAATGCTTGATAAAATGATGCTGTAAATGAACAAATTGAGTTTTATTTTCTGTGTATCTGTGACTAGTTCTCGTTAAATTCCGAATCACCATGTATGCTAATATATTTAATAATATTTCTTTAAACCTTTGACTGTTACATTTATTCGCTTTATTTAAAGACGGAAATAATTTTTAGACTCTTAGCGCATGGAATTTATCAGCATTCACTTCCCGTAGGTATTTCTGTCAACTTGATATACTCTTAATTTTTTTTTCTGATGTGGCTGTGTGAATCGGTATTTGTCATTGCAAATATTGTGCCTTTCCTGGGAGCTGGCATCAATTTTTAGTGTGGCACCATACAGGTAAATATAAATTGCCATGATTTAATTTTGACGCTCAGTTACCTTTCCTAGAGAGAGGCGCCTGGACTCTGATGAGGACGTTTTAAAATTCCACTCTAAATATAAAATAGATTTTGTTCCAGACTAAATTCCCACACGGAAAGAAAAAAAAACTTATGGAAAACAATTTGAAAATGAGAAGAAAAAAAAACTTTTTAAGATCAGGAGGAAATAAAATGATTATTATTATAATGTAAAAATTTGGTTCGAAGTTCAATACGTAGAAAAAGAAAGAAAAAAAAGAAAATACAAAAGAAATACAATAAATTCATTAAAATCTACCAAAAAAAGCTGAAATGCTTTCAAATGGGATTAATAGTATAACTTCTTTCATAAAGTTGTTCAAAATGTGCGCACAAAAATTCCGAAGTACTGCTTTAAATAAACATAAAAGAGTACTTAAATCATATGCGTAAGAAGTGCGTTTATGTATAAAAGTTAAAACAGATGCAAACATTAGGAAATACAACCACATAGACTAAAAAAAAGCATATAAGAACTTCATTGTCTCACATATAATCAGTCTATTTTTTTAAAAAAATACTCATTGATCTTTATTGTGACTTCAAAAACCAATACCTGAAAAAATCATTATTGCTGTGTAGGAAATCTCAGTCTAAAGATTCAACACATTACACTAAAATAAATGCTTTATGCTAAATTTCCAAAGAAACGAATTAGTTAGAGGAGGTTTGGCATATATATATATATATATATATATATGTGTGTGTGTTGTTGTGTGTGTATGTGTATATGTATGTATGTATGTATATACTATTTAATTCATATAATACAATACTATAAAGGATAATAATACTAAATTATATTTATCTTGATATCGAAGCCAATATTCCTAAATGAATCCTTACATGAGTATTAACACATCATGTTCTACTTCAGTGTGAAAAGTAGTTAAGTGTGATATTTTATTGGTTAGCTAGCCCCTTGGTGACTCATTTAATTCTAGAACATCCCTATACAATTGGGTTTATTTGAACTGTCTTGAATTTCACGTTAACGTATTCTTCAGAACATAATGTAAAACACACATCTCATATGTAAAGCTTATATGAGATTACAAGATTATATAATTTGAAATGAACCTTTTTTATTATTTCTATTTTATTAATTATTATATATCAGTAAAATATCAAATAAATGAATTTATAAAATATTGTTCAGAATAATACCATTTCTGCTTGACAAATATTTTTTTCGAAACGCACAAGTCAGGCAGAAAGTAATTTAACACATTTTAAATGATTAAGGAGTAACACAAATGACATTGCTACCCATTTGATTAAAAATTAGTTTCATTGGATAATTAAAAAATCTTTCTGCGCATACAATTTAAAATCCAACCAAATATCTAACACTTAAATTTGTGAGTTATAGTTGAATATTCTGAATGCTTCAAAATAAGACCAACCATAAAAAAAAAATATTTTTAACAAATAAAACTGAATTCTTCTGAAAATATTATTTTAGATTAAATAGTTAATAATTCGTGAAACGCGTTTAAGTGGGTTAATATCCATGCCCAAATGCCTCCTGTTAAAATTTAGGAAAACTTTGTTATATATTACTCCTTTTTGCAATTTCTTTTGTTACATTACAATATATAAGCAAAAGAACACTATTTTATAAGAGAGGTGGTTTATATTTAATATAACTTATAAAAGCTGTGTTTCAAGATCACGTAGATCTGAGTTGATGATGCAGAAATTGTGTGTGCAACTGCGACTTGTCGAATATGCTCTATTGGTTTTGGTGCTGAAGATGAGAGAACAATTTCCTTTACTAACTCACGAAGCTGAAATAAGAAAACATGTGAATGGAATGAAAAAGAACCTATATAATATAAATGTTCTAAGGATAAGGTTGTTTTTATCTGGAAAATAAACGTGTTCAAAATCTTCTTGAGTGCTTCGCTATATTTTGTTAGGTAACGAGGGAATTGTGTGTGCGTACAATTCGTTTCATATTAAAAAAAATTCTCTTATTTTAAAATAACTAAAAATATGTCAATCTAAGCCTGATTTAACAATGCATATTCTTAGCAACAGCATCATAAAGCACAATAAGTATAAGTTTTAGATTTCATCAAAAATTACTATAATTACAATTTTTTTTCAAAAATGAAAGCTACTTGCTAACAGTGCTTTCTTTGAATGAACCTCAAATCACTAAAACAATAAACATAAGGGATATATTAATCTACCAAAAAGAAGTCAGTATGGCTTAATCGTCAAAGTTTTATGATTACAAACCAACAATAAGTACACAAAAATAAATAAATCGTTAATTAGGTATTAAACCATCGACTAATTTCGCTACATCATGAAATGTCGCCAAATTAAAAGGCATCGTCAAGTATTGTCTTAGTATGTACAAACAAGATTTGTGTATTTTTACGTGCGTGTGAACAGTTTCTGAATTTTGGCTTCATATTACGGGATTTGGAGACATTTTTTTTTCATTTGACGATTTATTCGGCAGTATGATACTCAAGTACTATAAATGTTTAAATGGAATTACGTACAAAACTTAAAATCTTTATATTTAACAGTTTCTGAGAAAAATGTGCATAAAAAACCTCAATTTAACATTCTCGGTATAAGAGGCACCGATTCCCCTTAAGAAGAAGAAGTCATTATCAACAATTAACTAAGTTTGAATCAGGTCGAGTTTTGAGGCTAAGAAAAGAATGACTTTCTTTCCCCGATATTGCGAAAACACTTCCCAGGAATGTATCTACTGCGCATGATTGTTGCAGCAGTAGTACAGGGAAGATATTGCTTCAGAAAAAACGAGCTCCAGAGGACCATGTGCCATTATTGGGAGAGAAACCCACTTTGCTCGGCAAATGGCAGTGTAGCATTGTACACTGAATTTCTGCTGCTGCTTCTGCAGCATAAATTCAAGCTTCAGTTAGCTGCACAGTGACACAATGAACTGTTACTAATCGGTTACTTCAAGGACAGCAAAAACATATACCTGGACGCTCTACAACGTATATTGCACTGACTCCAAACTATTACCGTTTGTAAAGTCACTGGTATCACGATAGAGCACTTTGGAGAGCGGAGTGGCTATCTATTGTGTTTTCTGATGAAAGTCGGTTCTGCCTTGGTGTCAGCGATAATCGTGTGTTGGTTAGCAGAAGATCAGGTGAACGTCTGCAACCAACTTGTCTGCGACGTAGTTGCAATGGATCTACGCATGGAGTTATAGTTCTGTAAGTAATTTCCTATGACAGTAGGACCTCTGATTGAAAATTTGCACATAATTTTGGTGATTCAAATTGTTGCCTTGTCATATATGAACAGCTTTCAAAGGAGTGTTTTCCAATATGATGACGTGCGTACTCGTAAAGCTTTTGCAACCCAACATGTCCTACAGTATTTCGATGTGTATCAGTTACCTGCTATATTACCAGATATTTCTCCTGTCAAGAACAAATGGGACATCATTGGAAAACAACTCTATCATTAACTGTCCTTTTCTTGACCGACCAAGTACAACAGGCATGGAACTTACATCTGGCACTTGTACAACGAAATACATGCACGCTTGCATGCTTGCATTTAAAATTCACTGGTTATATTAATGTGCATCGTTTCATATTTGAAATATCTTCTCGCGCTTACATGAACTTGTGAACTTGAACCTTTAATCCATTGAATATATTATACCGAAGTTTCATTATTCTGCAAAATCTTTTTATTGATGTTGGAATTTGTTTCCTTCAGTGTATATAAATTATGGCAGGTAATTTTGCAATGTTACCTCCTCTGCGCTAAAGTAATATCGGCATTATTTTTTTTTTTGAATTTTTTGAATACATATTTAAGCATAGCTGAGATAAGTAATTTCTGAGAAAAAATAAATCTTCAAATTATGCAATTTAAAAGAACATATTGTTAGAACAAAAATACAATACTTTTTGAGATTTCTGAAGCAATTTATTGCACTCTTGAACAAGTTTTCTCCTTTTGTAGCCTTGACAGTATTCAGTTATTTCTTTCCAGTTCTAAATTTAGAAATATAATAAATAAATGCATATCTTGGAACTAGATCATATTTAATCATGAAAACGAATAGAAATGAACAAGGATATACTCCAACGAAATAAACAAGGCACTCAGTGTTAGGGAAAGGAACAAAACATATTGGCTTCAGAAGTAATTTTGTACAGGATAGTAATATATTTAATATACTTATATAAGAGACAAAAAGCACAATATTGCTTTTCACGCTTTACATACTCGTATCTTGATATGCATGCAGAAACGTTAAATTGCTTTATGCAACATATTTCGAAATATTTTTAATATTGCATAAATATTCTGTTTTTCATTATTTCTAATATCTTAACTTTATTGTTGTCTAATACTTAATATTTTAAAATGCAAACATTAATATATATCATATATGATATTGCTGATTTGAAAGTTACTTAATCAAATTTCGTAAGAATGTGTAAAAAATTAAAATAACTAGAAATATTTTCTAGTTTCTAGTAAATAGTCTCTGGGTATTTACTTCTTAATCCTGATAGAAATATTTCAGCAACTGGGATATTATTTCTTAGGATTTGAACTTATATATTAAAAAATAAATCGGATAGTTACATTTTGTTTGAATACGAGGATTGGGGAGCAATATAATTTGAGTTATATTGCTTTTGAGAACGGGAGATTTGTCCTATACATTACTATCCGAATATTTTGAAACAAATCGTATACATTTGCATTAAATCTGAGATGTCTTTCACATTTTTTTAAAGTTAACTAAATAAAGTTAAAATTTTTGGCTTAATTAAGTCCTCTGATATTGGATAATCGTAGTTAAGAAAAAAAATGGATTTTTTAAAAATATTTCGATGCAATTATATGCAAACAATTTTAATCACTTAATATTTTTGGTGTCTTTTGAGTGGAGCTTTTATTTCAAAAAAGAAAGAAAAAGCCACATAAATGCTACAAAATCCGTGTCAAAATCGACATTTTCGAATATAGTTCGGAAAATTCACAATCAATAATTGCGATGTTTGAACCTATAGCAGCTGAAATTAACCACATACTAAAAATATCCCATCCGTTTTACCTTCTTGCCAACATCGTCACCTTCAAGGCATCATATTTGAAAATTACAGGTTTTTTTTTTATTCTGGTTATTTACAGGTTTCGAAATTTGGGTACTTTTTTGTAGAAATAACGCATTTTGCTTACATCTTCTGAAAAACACTCTCTGTAAGTGTAATTTAAGACGTTTTTTAAAATAAAAAATAAGTATTTGTGATTGATTGATTGTTTATCCACATCACACTTCAAAGCAACATGAAAGCTGTTTTGTAAGAGAAAAAAAGAATAGAAGGAACCAACTTCGTAGTGCGAAGTGTCAATTAATCTTTTAAGGTATCCGAATACTTGTGACAATTTTTCTTTCAAAAAATGGAGATATGGGGATTTTTTGTGGTTGTTTTTATTTATTTCATACATTTTAAGAAAAATATGCTAAAATTAAGAAGAGAAAAAGAAATTATTATTGCTAAAATGGGAAAAAATGGGTAACAATTTACAAAATAAATAGATAAACGGGTCCCAATTTGCACAAAAAATTTATGAACAAAGTTTCAATTTTTCAATTTTAATGTGTTGATTTGCTATTCATATTTGAAATGACCTTCAGGATAAGAGATATTTTCATTTTCTTACAAAAATAGAGGATTTTGTATAAACTATTATATGAAATTGCTTAAATAACCAGTGATTATATTCACATAACTGTAAAATTTTTAATAAAACAGTTATTGATAAATATGAAGGTTAAAACACTGCTACTGTTATACAAATCATACATAAAAATTTTTAGCTAATTATTTTCAAAAAAATTGAGCAATCGTTTGAGCATTTAAAAAAAAAACCCGATTTCGAGTAACATGCATTTTCATGTATGGCACTTGCTTGAAGTAGTGGCATCTGTGTGCTTTTACTAAAACTCGTAGTTTTTGTTCTAGTGAATGGAAAACAATAAACTTGGTATTTTCGTAAGGCTAAATATGATGCCTATAAACTAAAATTATAAATTGGTTTGCCAGTGTTCGGCAAAATTCAAAATTTTAGAGTAGTCGGATACCTTAAGTTAATTATTGTGTTAAGTAGCTTCTTGGGAAAATATACAGGGTGTTTCTTTTTAAACTGACTCTATTGAGAGCCACCTATAACACGATCTAGCAGCCACAATGACACCAAACTTCGTATGGAGGCGAATGATGACATAAAAAATAGCAATCCATGAAAAACATATTTAAAAAAATCGCTAATATGAGTATCTATGGCGTTGAACAATACAAAAACCAACACAAAATAACAGTTAAATGTTGTTCATTCACAATATTCCCATTTGTGGTGAGGTATTCGACCACATTCAATAGGACGGCACTTTTCAGATACATTATCAGCACAAAATTTCCTATGACAGTTCGGAGCATAGCTCAAAGTGTACTCCATACTGTATGTGATATGTATACCTTCAATGAGTCCCTCTAACTCATCAATGATTATAGTCGCACATACACACCATCTGTTATCCCTTCTAAAATAGGTTTACATTTTCTGTCTGGGAGAATTGCCAGTGACTCTGTTTCTTTAAATTTCTTAATCATTCCCTTGAAAAGATTAAGTGATAAAGCCCCCTTACACATATTTTGTCAAGTTCCAAGCTCACTACGAACTACCTGTAGATGATTAAAATAACACAGCTTCATCAGTAATGCTCGTTATGGTAATGTGAAATGCTTTTTCAACTTCAGCTGGCTCACTTCAGTTGATAATGTGATTCTTCGGAAATGTCTACATATTTTTAAACTCCAAATTACTGTCAAGTCACATACGAAAGCATAAATTTGGATTTTGCTTTCTTACCCATGTTACATGCTGATTTTCGGTATGGTGACCTAAAACAGTACCATAAATACAAAGCTGTGGTGTCGGAATCATAGAGTCAAGACAGATTTTTGGGTTAAAGGAGTTGAAGTAGGAAACGCTAAAAAATATTATGACTCCATCATTGATTCCAGAATTTGTTATATATTGAATTTGTATTTAAATGAAAGTGAAATGGAAAAAAATAAAGGTAAACTAAGTTATTATTTTTCTTTATAAATTTCATTTTGAGAAATATTAGAATTTTATTGAAGGACTAAAGCAAAACGAATAAAATAAAGAGCCAAGATACTTTAGATATAAAAATTTAAAAAAAGATCACTACACAGATTTCTACATGAAGAAACAGAAAAATATGATCGTTCTTGCAAAACACCATTTTTAGAACGTATACATACATATTCTGAAAAGTTGCAAGAAATAGCCCTAACATAACAGCGCTTCCTCTTACTCAAGTTAGTGTGGAAAGACTATTCTCAGATGTGAAGTTCATCAAATCAGATTTACGGTCCATCAAACAAGACCTTGCCAAAGTTATACTGTTTTTTAGAAAATACTAAAGTCAGTTTTTTTTCATTTCATAAATACTAATCAATGTAATTAATCTGCTATGCCATTACTTTTTTCAATTTCTACTATTAGTTCACTCTCTCCCTATATATATATATATCTTATTCAAATACTCAATCATTAATAAAATACTTTTTATCCATCCACTGTAGCTCAAATACATTATAAATTAGTTAATTAAATTCAGTTTTTTTAAATTTTAAATTTTCCCTGTGCGTTATTTCCGATAAAGTTACAATTAGCACCAACAGATGGTGCCAGTAAGTTTTTCTGATGGATTTTTTCTCGGCTTCAAATATATATTTTTTAAGGTTTGGTGGATGCCACTTGATGTTTTTACAGTTTTTTAAATCATTAATTTTATTTAATTAACTAAAATATAAATTTTCTTTGTTGACCTAAGGAGGAATCGATTTTTTTTATATTACTTGTTTTTCCGTATTACTACTTTTTTATTTAAAATAAATGAGCTGCAAAACCGGTTAATATGTTTAAATGTATGCAAGATAGACGGAGTCGTTGTTTAAAATTCCAAGAATCAGAGTCGATGCCGGACATTTTCCTATCGACTCCATAGTCCTACATAAATACATCTACCGGTGATATTTGGAATTAATTTTTTCCCATGGAATCCTACTTAACATGTCATAATTAGTCTCTGTATTAAATCTGGTGTTATTGCGGTTGTTACATCGAACTACAGGTGGTTCTGAAGAGCGTAAGTTAAAAAACAATACGCTCTGTACATAGATGAACTGTCATTTCTTCTCAATTTTAATTTTAATAAAAATACATTTAAAATGCAATTTTGTCAGGTTTCCTATTAAATCCAAATTTAATGCATTTAGAAAAATATGAAATATCTGTATGAATACACCTTTCAATTCCTCTCTGTCTCTTTTGCCAGGTACTTTCAAAGTGACAGATATTCGTCCCTGAAGTATAAGCAGATCACGGAACCTGATCCGCATTTAATTTGCGTAAAATTAAATATAAAGTTATTATTTCCTGTGGCATTGACTATCGCCGACACTATTTACAGGCACCGTGATCTTCTTGTCTAGGAGGTCATTATTATGGCTGCAAAAGCGACGTTTGCATAATTTAAGAGAGCAACTTGTAACATTAGAACGAAATTTAATTATAGTTGTCTAGTCTTTAATGGTATATAGTCTTGCATGTAATGTTGTGAGAATTATTTTTTCAATTTTTCCATTAATAAATTTTATGCTAAAAATTTTCAATTTTAGATTTATTTAATGTTTTCTAAATGGTTAAATGGTTTTTGAGTCATTGCAAAAAGTTCACAGATTAAATTTAATTGCGTTTCACATCAATATTTACCTTGATTATTATTTACTTTATGGAATTTTTCACACTTCTAATCCCAATTTAGCTTACATGTTATATTAACGAACAATTTCGCTAAGCCAACAGCCATCGCCAAAAATCAAATAAATATCTTAAAGTTCTGCAATCGAAAACAAGTTGATGTGCATGCTCCTTCCGCCTTAGTTCGTTGAAACATTGATAAGATTTAGAAGAGTTAAATGTAGTAATTTTTAAAAAGCACGTACATTTTGAAAGTAATTGAAATCCAACATCAACTACAGAACTTAGTGTAACCTAAGCGTCGTAATAGTATTCAAAATCACGAAAAAATGAAAATTTTATGTAGACAATGCCACATAAACCCACATGATTAAGAATCTAAATGCTATGGTGCAGTTCAAATAGGTTTCCTTTTTTTCCATTTTGCTGAACACCATAGTCCTTCCGGTATCTACGTATTATTACCGTATAATTAAAAAATACCCCACCACGTTAGCATTTGTAGAAAATAGGTCCCAAATTTTAATCATTCTTCACAACAAAATCAGAGAATAATTTATAATTTATAAGCAATATTATAATTTTCAAGCATTAGGGATCAACATTATTGCTTGATACTGTGCGAAAACAGTTCAACCGAAAAATAGTTCTAAACTTTGAACGTATGCTAACAAAATTATTGTTTTGAACCTGCATGGTTTCTCACTATTAGCTACATATGCACGACATTTGGCGACGTTTGTCGATTTGATGAAATTGGTTGACGGTATTATACGTAAGTACCTTAAAAGAAAGTATAGTTTTAATATTTATTCGAATGTCAACTATATCGGATAAATAATTACAAAGAATTATCTTTATAAAACCTTTTTCCACTCGAGCGCTTTTTGATTGGTGGCATTTCTGAAGAATTGTGAAAATGGTGAAATGACATATTTATAATGATATTTACACTTTCTCTCTCTCTCTAAGTTCGCTTAACTTATACATTTATGTGTGTGTGTGTGTGTGTATACCTACACTTTTTTTCAAAAAAAAAATATTTCAGATGTATTTTAAATTTTGAGATTAATATCCTGATTGTGAAGTTAAAAATATGTAATTAAATACACTCTTAACATAATCATGAAACATATTTAAACTCACAAATATTACCATTTTGTAGATTTTTTTAAAATATAGACTACATAAATAAAAAACATTGTTATATTTCCTTAATTCTTAATTCCATCGGTATTTGGACGATTATTTTTATATCATTTCAATGCTTTAGTCAATTCTTTTAGATATTTTGATTTATTGGATGACATATATATATATATATATATATATATATCGTCCGCGTCACTTGACCATGGTTCAAAATTACGCGGACCGTCGCCAAAAGCCCTCGTGTTGCTAATCAGTGCGACTTTAATATTCTCTCACTCTCACTCATATATATATATATTATATATATATATAGAAGACATGGTTACAGAACAAAAAACATTACACAACTTTGACTCTACAAGTTAAACAAAGTATATCTCTCAGAGGACTTTCAATGCCATCTATTCATTTAAGCAGACTCGGTACCCTTTGAATTTTTTTTTTTATTTATGCATTTAAAAATTATATTTTAGCATTTAATATAATGTTTATATTCAATAAAACAATATGAGGTGTAATTTTGCATATATTATTCACACAATTTTAAAAATTTAAAATTTAAAAAAAAATGAAAAATTTTAAAATCCTACTCCTTGTGTATTTATTAATATTTAGACATAAATTTTTTGTAACATTCTTAAGGATGTTTTAAACAACTTTAGGGATCGATTTTACAATAACTTAATTGGTTGTGAGGGGGAAAAGAAATAAAATGTTAATACCATATGCTAAAATTTAACGAAAAACCCAATATCTCCTACATTTCAATTTTTTTAAAAAAAGTATTCAGTTTATAGCAAAACGGATCCCTAATTTTGTTACATGCATGATTTATAACAAACAGAAAAAAAATGAAAGTGATGGGATAATAATTGTGGAAGGAGTAGCATTTTAAATGAACTAATGTATTGAAAAAACACACTCTGAGAAAAACCCTTTTAAGTTTATACTTCTGAAAAAATTATTATTATAATCTTAAATAAATTTAATATACCATTTAAAACATTAGCTATACATTTTTCTTCAAAATAATTGCTTTTTCATATTAATTAAACCCATATTTTCTGTAAATGATACATTTTTACACAGTAATAATGGCACATAAATATCAAGAAAACTCAAAGAAAACGTTAAAAAAATGTTTTTCTGTTGTAACTAAAATATTTTGATTCACATAATATTTAAATAATATATTTGTATGAAAAACACATGATGAAAAGAACTGAAATTATAAAATTATTAATATAAAATGCCTAAATTAAAAATATTTACATGCACACATTTTACAAAAAAAAAATACATTATTAAAATACCTCAGAAATATCCTGCTTTATAAGAAACACCTTCCTTTTTTAATTAATATTTCTCCTTTTAAAATAGCTTTTTTTATCAATTTGCGTGCATGCTGGTATTTGGTGTTTTTCCGTCTAATTCTGAATAATCTTTTACGGGATTCGAGCATCACACCAAGATCATGCGAACATTTCCCCAAAGGTATATGTAATGCTTTTTGGGTCTCTCTCACAGTGCGTAGAGTCCCTTTGTTAAATTCACAAATTGCTTCCATTACGGCATGTGTAACTTTGTCTTTGGACACAAATATCTCCTTTGGACACTTTGACCAAATCATGTTGTGCAAGCTTTCATTAGCGTTTTGGGTTCCGCAATTAATGCACCTTTCCAAAAGTTCATTTGAAGCAAGCCGTTGATAAACAGAAAGGATATGTGGCAAAAAACTTTCATTAATTGGAGTCCCAACATGTTGTTTATGCAGACCTGGATTTTGTCCTTTTGCTTTTGCGGACTGGTAAAAACACCATGAGTCTGCACCGATTGGACATTTCCAATGCTGAGGCTTTTGGTCTGTCGAAATGCTGTGATATAAAGTAGCATATATTGCTTTTTTCATGGCGGGAACATTGCCTTTGTTTTTTAGTATAGCTTTTTGGTAGTACAAAGTTAATTGTTTAATTGTTGACTCTTTTAATGTGCCGTGGCCTTTTCCTCCTAAGGAAATTCCACGGGCTCTCGATTCCTTGACAGCATTTCGTAGACCAGTGCCCAACCTTTTGCTGACATGATTAATGCACTCCTCTTTTTTTTATCTCAGTCTTATCCCCATACACATTTTTTTCTGTTAAATAGTTGAAAGTTTTACAATCCCCATCAGACAATAAGGTGCAATAACGAAATCCCAAAGCTTGTGATCTTTCCCAGAGGATCAATGCAGCCTCCATTTCCATCGAAGTTGATGAGGCGGACTGATTAACATCACAATCCTTCCTGTGTCCTTCAAACCAAATGTTACATTCTGCACTTGACTATCCAAGTTCTCTTTTTGCTCAATTCTGCTGCTGATAACTGCTCAATTCTGTTGTTAGGAACTAATTTGTTTTCTTCTGTGACACATGTATTCACAGCATCACTAAACCAACCTTTGCTGTTCATTTGAGCAGAATAATTTCTTCGTTTAACTCGTGGCATTTTTAAGAGAAATCTTCAAGAGATAATAATATATAGGAAAGATAATATTGAAATCTCAGCAGTTTCAGCAACAGTCTTTAAAAGACAGCAATCAGTAAAAGTCTAAAAAAGACTTTTTTTTTTCAATGTAAAACATAAATAAAACTAACACGATAACAGCAAAACAAACAAAAGAAGCGCCAAAACAACAACAAATAGCTTGTAATAAAAGTTGTAGTCACTAAAAAGTACGATAAAGCGCGTTGCAGTTATGGTTAAAACAAAGTAAAATTTATTTTTGAAAAGTAGTTGATAAAAATTAGTTTAAAATCACTGACACCTCTCAAAAGGGGGCGTGGTCGAGTTTTAAAATTTGTTTGTAAACATTTTTCAAATAAACTAAACTACATAATAAATAATATAACTAAATAAAAATTTAAAAAAAAAGATAAACAAGTCATTTTTGCGGTACCAAGTCCCCTTAACATTTAATTTACAACAAACATCTCATAAGACAAGTTAAGAAATTAAATGTTAGAATTACACATCTATAAATGATGCATTTTCTCTTCATGTTTATATATTTGATCTTATACATCTCGTTCTCTGTAAAGTATCTAAAATTATAATAAGACTTTTAAAAAAAAGCGCGAAATTAATGAAATATATAATATCAAATCATTTGTCATTACTATATTTCATAATTCTTCAGAGAAATTTATATTTGAGAAATATGAATAAAAAATACCGACCCACAACTACACAAATTCAATTAATTAAAATTATAAAATTTGTTTTTAATTAATGCGGATATTTTTCCATGTTGTGTGATATACCATATTAAAGGAATTATTTCTTAAATTGTTGAAATTTTTCGCAAATAAATATAGTTAAACAATTTGTTTTTACAATGGGAAAGAGTAATATAAATAAATAGTATGCATTTTAACTTTTTCCTACTCTTTTAATTAGTATGCACAAGTTTTTTTAACCAAAACCTTTGTTCGACTATTAATTTAACTTACCTTAAATACATTTTTTTACAAAATGCTTTTAAACAGAACATTTTCGATATTTAGCATTCAATTAAAAATTCATTTTAATTACCTAATGCACGAATCTGATAAGAAATTAAAGTTGTATATTTGTTTTATTAATTTATTGCCTAAACATTTTCTATGCTCTAAAATATTCAATAACATTTTGAAGCAACTGAAATTCAGTTCTAATTCATATATATTTCAGCTGAAATTCAATGAAAGTTTCAAAACAGAGAGAGATTCAAGTAAAGTAAAACTTATTCAAAGATTTATATATTACGTTTTTAGGAATTCCTGAATTTATTTTTTTTATGAAATTAGTTTCAATTTTGCGTTACGAAATATTATCGTTTTACAAAAATTACTTGGAATTCCCCCCCACCCCCACCCATTATTGTTTTACATGTTTTACTTATATATTAATCAAGTATCGTGAATAAAATGGACAGTTAAATTCTCAATTTTTATTAATAATGAATGACCAAAAGAAATTCAAATATTATTCAGATATCGTAAATATAATGATAAGCAAATATTGTAAAAGTGAAAAGTTTCATTCGACCAGGGAAAACTAAATTGAAATTGAATAATTTAATATTTTCATTAAGTAAAATAACAAAAGGCAATCGTATCATTGAAATATGTTTAAAATAAAACAAATAATCATTTTCTTAAAAAATATATATTAGAATTATTTTGAGGATCTGTAAATATAAAATTAAAATACACAATAGATATTTCTAAAATAATTTAGATTATCATTTATATTAATACATTTTTAATAATATGCAGGTCCTTATTTCCTTATAGAAACAGTGCTTCTGCATATGATTTATTAAACATAGATTCATACTAATTTACACCATGTCAAATTTAAATACATAAATTAGCAGATGTAATATCATTAAGTAGTACAAACGTAAAATTCAATACATAGAATTAAATTTAAACATTAGTTTATCTTCAAAGACCAACACATGTATTTCCTTAGCTCAAAAAATACATTTTATTAAAAAAAGTAGTTATATTATTTTCCTTCTAGACTATAAAAAATACATTTATTTGAGATTTTTCCACTTCCGAGTTTCTACAGCTGTAAAATAAGTAAAAACATTTTCTTTTGAATTTGTTTTAAAAAATATGCATAGATTAAAATATTTCTTTTAAAAAGATAAAGAAAAACAGCGATTGAATATTGTGTTCGGAAAACCGATGGTGTGGATGCATATAAGTAAAACAATTATCATTTTCTTTAAAGTATATCTTCTTTTAAACAATTTACATTGTTAATAAAATGTATGTAATAATTAATATACATTATTCATATAACCTCAAAACATTTTATTAAGCGTTATATTTTTTTAAAAAAAATATTAACTAGTAAAACGTTTACTATAGTAGTTTGAAATATCCCATTTGGTTCCTTTAGCGCATTGTATATAGTTAATGAAACACATACATGTTGTAATTTTTAAAATACTATTACAAAATAATGACTGCAATGTACAAACTTCGGTTTCATTTAACTTACGAAGGAATAAGTACAAAATAATAAGCAAAATTTTAAATTTATGCATAGGCTATTAGAAAATAACAAAGCGGAACTAATGTGTCTGAAATTTAATCTTTTTCAAAAGAGCGGCAAAAAAAACTTTTATGTTTTTATTTATTTAAATTTAAATTAATTATGCTTCTAATGACAAATATCGTGTTGAATCGCTATACATTTTATTTGTAACATTATATTATTTAGATCAAAAAGTTAATGAAGATTCTAAGCAAGATTCTAGAAGATTTGTGCTATGTGCTGAAGTTAGAAGATTAGCAATTCACTTGATGCTTTAGTATATTTTTAAACCATGAATGTAACTTAAAATAAGTAAAAAAAGAAAAATAACAAGGCAGTATTTCATTAGAGTACGCTTCAGTAGTTCATGGAGCCCAGAATCATTCTGTACCATCAAATCCCAGTTCTATTCCAATAGAAAATGGGAAAGAAAGGTTGGAAGAACTCCAATCTATTTCTACCCTATTAGTGAAATGAGAAGTGCAATTGAAATGATCGAAATTAAATTTCACCCAATCTGAATTTCCAGCTTGAGTTTTGGAAGTCGTACCTTAAAAATCTCGTTTAGAGAGAAGAAAATCTATTTTAAGCATCCTCACAGAAACTGATAGCAGGAGGGTTCTCTGGTAAAATAGAATTCTTGCACCTTCCCTTCGAACAATTTGAATGTGCGTAGTGAACGTACAATCTGGAAATTCTTAACAAGCTTATAAAGTCGGCTGAATTTCCACGGGAAAAGAACCCTTTTAAAAAATTCATCATTCAAACGAAAGCTAAATCTCTTTTTTTTATCAGTTGTCCTTTACTGAACTCAATAAGTGATATATATGACAACGTAATTTTATGTATATTTAAATGAATATAGGTGCGTTTATACCTCATTTTATTTCTCTTATTATGATTTAGTGTTGGAATTTTAGCTATTTAGCGAGCTACCAAAAATAAGACTCAAAATGAAGCATGAATGATTTGTTTTCGATATGAAATATGAGAAAAATCAGCTAAGAGAGAGTTTATTATGGGAAAAATACGATTATTTTATTTTAGTTTGTAATTTATTAGATGAGTTTTATTTCTTACGACAGTTCTTATAAAACTTTCAATATTTCCCGATTACTAGTCATAATTCTATCACGCCCTCCCCCCATGCAATAACTTACTGAAAGCAATAATAATCTTCTTTGACACGCACTAAAGCTATAATGCGAACTTAATTATAACTCGTACAAATAATCAAGATAAGTTATAATATTTATCCAGTACGTGAGTAATATCTTTATAAGCGTTAGTAATTAAAAGATTGGTAATACTTTTAAAAGTTTTTTTTAAAAAATATGCGAAATTTTATACAAAAAGTGATATTTTAAAAAAAGTATGATTTTTTTTTCATAAAAAATAAATAAATATACACACATAGATTACATTTTGATTCGTAACACAGATAGAACTAAATAAAACATGTTCTGAAAATTTCAATTCAATATCTTAAAAATATTTTGTGAAGGGATCTACTTCCAGTTTTGTAAACTCCATTTCCAGTTTAATAATTATGCTATAGTTTTGCTTCTACATATCAGAGAAATAAACATAGAGTATTTTTGGAAATTCTTAAGTGTATGGGCTATAAAATAAAAGAATAAAAGAATAAAAGAATTTTCGAAAATGTTCACCAAAACGGTGAATTTTGGGTAGTCTCATACCTTAAACTTTGTTTATGTATGTTACTTTTTAGCAATAAACATATTTTAAGTAAGATACATATAAGATACAGAATATATATTGTGTTACTTTTCCTTTCTAATTTTTACACTGAAACATAGGGCAAAATAATTTGTGATTTAATTAAATATTTATTTCTTCAATCATTTATTTCTAAATATTATAATCCATTTCCGGCATCTTACATTTGTGAAACTGGGCTTTTTGCCCCGTGGTTTTTTTAAGGCGATATGGTACCATCTTCACTATTTTTTTTATTTTTAATATTTGATATTTGGTTTTAATTGTATTTTATATAGGTTAATATTTAATAATAATTACATTCAAAAAAATTTTACTTTGTTGCAAAATGTTTGCAAAATTTAATTTTTTTTTTTTAGCTTTTTTTAACCATTTTTTAAATCCGTAAAGCTTTTTTAAATATCTCTCTTTTCTTTGAAAAAAAACTTTTTCCAGGTACCTTATAATATATTATACAAAAAACTGTGCATGGGTTTTTTTCTGCTGATGTTCTTTAATTTTTTATTAATTTTTTTATAGTTAAACTTACGAAAATCCCTAAAAAAACATTGATTTTGATTTTGAAATTTTTTAGAAAAAGTACTAAATATGTAAGAGCTAATTCCATGCACAGTTTTACAAAACATACATTTCAGAACATGTATAAAAATTTCAAACCCATACTTCAATTATCAAAAAAGCCTTAGGGTTTTGAATAACAGTATATGTACAAAAATTCAACATGGAGAAATATGAGTTTGAAGTTTTCATTCCACGAATAGCATAATATAATATTCATCGAATAGTCTGAAACGTTTATGGAATGTTAATTAGCTTATTTAAAACTACTTACCAGAAAAAAATTGCACAAATGTAGAACAATTAAAGAGTATACTACCATAATCAATATATAGAAAAAAACGAATGAAAGACCAATATTTCATAAAACTTTATCTTAATAATTATAATAAAAAATAAATACACACACTTCAGAGCTAATTCCAAGCTCAGAGCTAATGCACAAAATGTACAAAAGATGTTTATGCCTTTATTTTTTATTCCCATGATTTTAAAAGCCTTCGCATGTTAAATATTGTACACGAATAAAAGCAAAATCAAATAGCAATTTATAGGTAAAATACATCAAAATCTAAGAACTGTATATGTGCATTTGTTTAAATAAATATCTTAAAATATTTTAATGATAAAAGTGTTAAATCTCGCACACATGGGATATATATATATCACCAAAAACAAATATATAAAAATGAGAGAGTTTTTCTATTCTTGAGAATTAGATTTTTAATTATCTGAGTTATTAAAATGAGATTTAGTATTTGTGCTTTCGGAGAATCCGTTTTGAAGTTTAAATTTCATTCATAATAGTATCATAAAAAGCACGCACATTTTTTAAATCTTGACCAAATCCATTTCATCTTCCAGTAAATAATTCACAAACTAGAATTTTTGCATGAATTGCACAATTATTTCTTAAAATGATTTATTAGTGCATATATAATGTAAATCTCATTGATTCGCATTAGAAAAATAATTCATTTTTTATTAGGCTCTTTTCTAGCAGATAATCTGAAATGTAGGCATAGTAGTTGCTGTTTAGCATCAAACATTGCTCCATTACTTAATGAAAAATGCAGGTACAGCTTTGAAATTTTACAGGCATATTTATAAAGATTTGGGGTATCAAATAAGAGTATAAATTTTTTTTCGACAGTTTAATGATTTTTAGGGTACCATATCGTCTTAAAGACAAAATATAGATCATAAACATAGAGGAAAACCTCAGAATATTATTATCTAATGTTAAGATTTCCTTTGAAAAACTGCTCTGTAACAAAGGCCGAAGGGATTCACTAGTTAATATGATCTTGCTCTTAATTTAGTACTGATAAATTAAGTATCAAATACCTTGTGTGCAGAACTGATACATTTATAAGTATGCTATATTAGTGTAAATGTGTTTTTTTTGTTTTTATAATGACACAATTTATTCTGCTTTGCTTCCTTTCAGTAAATTATTTTTTTAAATCATTTATATTCAACATTTTGATATGCTCGCGCCCTCGTAAGGGAATGCTCCCCACTGTTTGTGAGTATCTCTTTCTTATGAAATTTATTCTTTACAAAGCTATCTGATTTATCAACTGCATTTAAAGCATAAAATCCTGGAATCTTTAAGACAAGTAAGCAAATTTCGCAAATTCTACTGTTTGTATTACTACCTATTATCCATTATTTATTGCAATTGTTCCTTATAATCTTAAACAAAATAAGCAGTTTTAAAGAATTATACTTGCGAATGTTGCTTAAAGGTGATTGAATTTCTTTAAAATAGTTATATCTTTCCCCTTATAAATCTATTAATTTTTATCAGTGTACATTAAATCTTTTTACAAAAAGGAAATTCACAGTGAATTCATCAAGCCCTACATAGGAATTACAGTAACATGTATATAAAGTTCGAATTAAGTTTTTGCAGAAACTTTCCATTATGGTACATATTATTCGAAACAGTTTTCCATATTCTGAATGGGAATATTTTATACTAAATGAAAAGCTTTCTGTCCACTTAAATGATCACACTTGATGAAAGCTAACACAAATATACAACTATTACGAACAGTAAACGATTCCAAATAACTTTTTAAAGAAGCTGAAATAACTCAGCCTGTCAGTGAAACATATGGTCATATGTATATATACATATATGTGTGTGTATGTGTTTATATATATATAT
Source organism: Trichonephila clavata (assembly GCA_019973975.1). Classification (NCBI taxonomy): domain Eukaryota; kingdom Metazoa; phylum Arthropoda; class Arachnida; order Araneae; family Nephilidae; genus Trichonephila; species Trichonephila clavata. The sequence goes on from BMAO01017728.1 coordinate 108,475, forward strand.
ATATATATATATATATATAACAAAATCTCCTATTCACCATTTGACTTATATTTTCCATAACATAGTCGAGTTTTAAATTAAACACCTAATTATTTTTCAGAAAAAAAATATTCTAAACATAACAATTCCAATCCCAGTTCATTAAATTTTATGGTCTTAGCATGCAGAATCTTACGCTTTGCTTTCGAATTGAAAACATATACTAAAAAGTGCTATTTAAGGTCTGTCGGAATCCTCTATACTGATAATGTTAAAAAGGCCTTTTTCAATGTACCTTCTCTAAACACCTGTTGGAAATACCATCCCCAATTTTTTTTCCAAGTTGAACATACATTTAATATTATACTAAATGAGCTTTTTTTGAAATTGGCAATAGTTCTTTTTTAAATTTTTTAAATTGAGAAAACACTGTTTTTCGACAGAAAAAAAATATGAAAAAAATATATACAAAATTTTGCAAAAAACTCATTTTAATATATACTAGAATATATAAAGAATGTGTCATGTAAATTTTGTTGACATCAGATATATACTTTCTGAAAAAAGGTACAACGAACCTTAAAAATTGAAATTTTGAGAAAAACACATTTTTATAAAAAAAAAATTCCGTATCAAAACATTCCAGCTCCATATTCCAAATTTTCAGCATTTTTAAAATTTTCTTCTTCTTGTTTCATTTTTTTAAGTCTTTTTACTTTTCTAATCTCCTTAGTTTTCTGTAAATTGGCATATCTTGCCCTTGTAATCCTCTCTTTGTCGAGAGGTTCCACGCAGCATGCCGCATAATATCCTGGCTCTACGTTAATTTTTTTTAAAATATCCAGACTTGCTGCATTCCCTTTAGTAAAGGATGCAATAGCATCATATGTACTTAAGGAAAGTGTTTATATGCACACAAATATCTTTTTGGGGACACGAGACCAAATAATATTATTAATGCTTTCATTCGGATTCTGCGTGTTTCCATGCAAGCACTTTTCAATAATTCTGGATCCGAAAGGTCACTAAAAATAGGCCTAATGGCTTCAACAACAGCAACTGGAAGTTTATGTTTGTGGAGATAAACTTTATTTTGCAGTTGAACCTTCTTATACTGACACCATGTGTCGGGACTTGATGGACAAAATCTATGCTGAGGATTTTTATCCGTAGATATTTTATGAAAAAATATTGCCCATATATAGCTTGTCTCATATCCTTTACACTTGATAAATTTCTTCCAATGGCAAGACCATAATATGTTTGCAATTGATCAATAGTTGCTTCTGTTAATCTATTTTTGCCACATAATGCTTTGCCATCTGATAATTTTTGTCCCCTCATTTTTGCTTTGAAATGTCGGAGGCGAGATCCCATCCGTTTCATAACATGCCCTAAAGAAATTTTTAAAAATGACATCAAACTTCAAGCTGGCCCAAGAGGAAGCGCAATGTTTAACTTTTTTCTGTCCATTTAAATCGGTGACTCGCGTTTAGATGATTCTTTAAAAACACAATTTTAGCACTTCTAATTAAGCTAGAGATAAAAATTAGATATTTTTGGAAAGGCAATGAGCTGAGAAATTTAAAAATGTAATAACCTAAAATTCACTTTTAAAAAAAAATTTACCTTTCCAATTCCCTTTTACAGTTTTGGAAATAAATATAGAGTACAATTAGTTTTTTCGGGTCACTTGGTGTTCGTTTCTTTTAGCAAAAAGATGTAGCGATTGCTCGAAGAATAAACTTTATTTTTTACAAAAAAGCTCTGGATGCTGACATAAAACATCAGATGAATATATATATATATATATATATATATATATATATTATATATATATAAATATACATTCGAGCCTGTATATAATGAAGTCTCTAAATCCCGAAAAAGTTTTCGTTATATGAAAAACTCGTTATTTAGAGGCTCATCTTTCAATGCTCTTTATAAAATTTATAAAAACAAATCGAATAAATTTTAAATTTATAATTACTATGCATTAAAGAAAAGTAAGTATTGCCATTTTTTTTTGTAAATTAATGCATATTTATTTCATATACCTTACCTATAAAAAAAGAAAGAAAGAAAAACTGCATGAAAAAAGTTTTTTGACGCCTTTATCCACTTTCTGAAGAATTTTTTTTTTCTTTCATGCTGAAGCACTTACGCTTTGACATTTTTGAGCTACAAGAAATGAAGTTACCATTACGACTGATCAGCACTACAAATGAACGGAGACTTGTTTAAGGACATGAGGGTGAAGGGGAATATCGAAGAGGTTTCCAATGAACTGGACAATGGTGGATAAAGTTTGCACTTCTTCGATAAAATGTCCAGAATTATTTTCCTCTCGTGGAGTTAGGCACTAATAAAACCAATTCCAAATTTACGACTACAATAATATGTGTTAAGAGAGAGAAAAACTTGAAATGTCAAGGAATACTTTAAAAATAAGTAGGAAAAAAGTGAATCACAAGAGAAAAAGTTCATTATATAAAAATACACTTCGCTATTAGGAGATTATGTTGCGAAGAAAATCTTGAAATGTTCTTGGTTGAAGGAAAAAGTGCGCTATGTAGAAAAATTTGCAATATAGAGGCTCGTAATAAGGATGTTCCACTGTATATACACACATATATATACATAATTGTATCATTGAGCTTATAATGTTTTTGAATTTAGGTTAATTGGTATAGTCTATTGATTCAAAATACTGTATATCTATATATATAAAGGAGAAAAGCGACTCACTCACTGACTGACTGACTGACTAATCACGATATCTCTAGAACTATTCAACCTACAGACTTGAAATTTGGTAGACATGTTCCTTTCATATAGTAGACATCAGCTAAGAACGGATTTTCCGAAATTCGAAACGCAAGGGGCGTTACTGGGGGTTAAGGGGCGTTATAAATAATTGTTTCCATGTTTAAACTACGCAATGTACAATTTTGAAATTGGGTAAGCAGATTCCTTTAAGAGAGTAGAGATCCGCTACAAAATGAGTTTGGTGAAAATCGACCCCCAAATGGCGTTGCAGGGGCTTAGGGGGCGTTATAGATAATTATTTCCACTTTTACACTATTTGACGCACTGTTTTTAAATTTGATAAATAGATTCCTTTCGTAGAATAATGATCAGTTACCAAACGGGTTTTGTGAAAACAGACTTCTAAGTGGCGTTGCGGGGAATTAAGGGGCGTAATAGATAAATATATCCGTTTTTAAACTACTTGACATACCTGCTTGAAAATTGGTAGGTAAGTTTCTTTTCTGGAGTAAATATTCGCTACATAATAGGTTTTGGGGAAATTGACCCCCAAGGGGTGTTGCGGGGGTGGGGGTTTAAGGGGCGATATAAATTCCGATTTTTAAGTTATTAGACGTACAGTCTTGAAACTTAGTAAGCAGACTCCTCTCATAGGGTAGAGATACGCTACAAAATGGGTTTTGTGAAAATTGCCCCCAAGTGGCGTTGCGGGACTTAAGGGGCGTTACAGATAATTATTTCCATTTTTAAAGTATTAGACTCACAGTCTTTATATTTGATTTTCATAGAGTAGAGATCAGCTATAAGAAGGTTTTGTGAAAACAGACCTCTAAGTGGCGTTGCGGGGGATTAAGTGGCGTAATAGATAAATATAATCGTTTTTAAACTACTTGACCTACCTGCTTGAAAATTGGTAGGAATGTTTCTTTCATGGAATAAATATCCGCTACAAAACGGGTTTGGAGAAAATTGACCCCAAGGGGTGTTGCGAAGGCTTGGGGTTTAAGGGGCGTTACAAATTCCGATTTTTAAGTTATTAGACTCACGGTCTTGAAATTTGGTAAGAAGATTCCTCTCATAGGATAGAGATACACTACAAAATGAGTTTTGTTAAAATCGACCCCTAGGTGGCATTGCGGGGGTTCAAGGGGCGTTATAGATAATTGTTTTTGCATTTTTAATTTATTGGACGCACAGTCTTCAAATTTTCCTTCGCAGATTCCTTTCATAGAGTGCAATTCCCCTTCAAAATGTGTTTTGTGAAAACAGACCCCAAAGTGGCGTTGCGGGGGCTCAAGTGGCGTTACAGATAATTGTTTTTGCATTTTTAATTTATTGGACGCACAGTCTTCAAATTTTCCTAAGCAGATTCCTTTCATAGAGTGCAATTCCCCTTCAAAATGGGTTTTGTGAAAACAGACCCCGAAGTGGCGTTGCGGGGGCTCAAGTGGCGTTGTAGATAATTATCCCCATTTTTAAACTGTTAGACGTACAGTTTTGAAATTTGATAAACAAATTCCTTTCGTAAAGTAGAGAACCGCTACAAAATGGGTTTCGTGAATATCAACTACCAAGTTTAATTTCGGGAGATTAAGAGGCGTAATCGATAAATATTTCCATTTTTAAACTATTTGATCATCCTGCTTGAAAATTGGTAGGCATGTTCCTTTCATGGAATAGAGTTCCTGTAACAAAGAGTAAAACGAAAATTGACCCCTAAGGATGTTTGCGAGGGGTCAAGAGGAGTTACAGAAAAAAAATTCCTGTTTTTAATTGTTAGACCCATATACTTGAAATTTGTTAAGCATGTTTCTTTTGTTGAATAGGGATCCACTAAGAATGTATTTTAAGCAAATCAAGTTCTGGGGGGTGCAGGGGGTTACTGGGACGTATTGACAAAAAAAATTACTTTTTTCGAGCTACAAGGACTATAATAATGAAATTTGGATTGCATTTTTCTTTTGTTGAATTGAAATCCGCTAAGAGCGGTTATTTTGGAAAACGGCTCTCAACGGGATTACGGGGATATTGATAGTAAAACTTTTGTTTTACTGTTAGATTTAGACTTGAAATTTGGCTTGCATGTTCAATTTACGGAGAAGAGATCCACCGAGAGAAAATTGGTTTTGTGGGAAACCACTTGGTTTTTGGGTTATGAAAGAGCAAACATCATTCTCTACTTCAATTTTAGAGATTTTTAGAAAATTCAAATTAGATGAGTTCTGCCCTTTTTTTCTTATCAACAGGCGTCAGTTACCGGTATAAGTATATTTTTCAATACAATCGAATTCTTAATCTGCTAAGACTTAGATATCAATCATTTATACATATATATATAAGCAGTAAAAATTTATAAAACATCATGTAATACCCATTGAAGCGGGCGGGTAACGGCTAGTTACTAATAAAAGCAAAACGTTTAAAAAAAGCCTAGTTTTCATGCTATTGACTGAAAAAAATTATTTAGCTGAAATTATTTAGAGATTATTGATATTAGGGAAATAATTTCTATTTTAGGAATGAAAACTCACTTTTTTATATTAAACAGTATAATTCAAAAAATATTAAGTTATGTTTGTTATGATGGTTTGATGGTATATTTTGATTATAAGAAGTAATTTCTATCGAATTCAAAAGGAACATTTTTATCAACCACCTTTCACAAAGTAAATGAAATTGGAATGTTATTGAAATCATCACATTTTTCCATCCTGATTAACTCTTGCAATGAGTTGTAATATATTGTCTTAATTTTTCATTCATAAATGCGAGAAACATAAGTGAGATAGTTATCAGTGTCTAATCAGAGAATGGCAATCTATGGCACGCAGTGCAGTTCTCAGTGGTAATCTGCATTTCTCTACAAATTTGTCAATTTTTGAGTGGATGAAAGTTGATAATATTGTAATGGACCTTTAGGAATTGCGAAAAATTCTGAAAGATAACGCTAAAAATAAATTTACAGTTATTTCGTAAATTACTGAATGCCATTATTGAAGATATTTAATTGTTTGCAGAGAGTATAGCATGTACTCTGTTTTTCACTTTCCGTTCTATATATCTAAGTAACAAATCTTACCTCATATGAAAAATATTTTGAGTCTGCAAAGAAATTGCTTAACAACTGAATGCTCAGAGGCGTGTCAAATCGAAAATCACAAATTATACCCCTGATTTTGTGATATAGAAGTAGAGCGGTTCTACAGCACTAGGTTCCCATTAAGGGGGTCCGGCACTTCCGTAGGAGCCCATGTTAAATTACGTAAGTTTATGTACTGTTTTCTCAGAAACTACTTGCTTCTCATAGATGAAATTTTTACAGTAGGTTAAATGTGCTATCAATAAAACTTTAATGGAGGATTTTGTCTTTTTACTAAAAATTTTAATAATTATGAATTTTTTAAAAAAATGTCCAATCCCCCCCTATAAAATTAGTTTAAAAAGACATTATCTAAAAAGGTTTGCTAGATATTTCTTATCCCCTCCATTAAAATGTGTAAACATGTTGAAAATATACTTACTGAAAATTTAAGGACCCTACATTAATTAGTTTCTGAGAAAAAGGTACATAAAGGGAAGAATATTGCATTTTGAGAAAACAGACTTTAAAGTAAAAATTTGTAATTTCTGACAATTTACCTTTTTTAATACTTTCCAGAAGCATATGAAACATTTTCTTTGCCCTCTGCTTCTACAAAAGACTCTTCTAATTTTCTTTTTTTTCTTCATTATTTTTAGCAATCTAGCCTTTTTTTTGTATCTCAAGATGCTTTCGTTGGGCTACACAAATCCTACGTGCATCTAATTTTGAAGCACTTTGAATAACAGTTACTGTGCTGTCTGATGTGATAGCTGGAATGTTTTAGGCATTCATTCTTTGAACGCCGACATTTTTGAGTTTTTTAAATATTTTTTTTAGATCTCCCCATAATTTTTGTCGTTAATAAAATACAAATAAATAACTAAATGTAAAACGTGGATTAAACAGAAAAAAAAATATGTATAAATACATTAGAATTCACAATTACAAGCAAGAATAATCCCATTTAACAACAAACCAAACGAAAAAAATAACCGTGTTGAGTTTTCTTTTCCTTTCTTCAAAGAAAAATCGTTTTATTTATGTGTAAAAAAAGGTTATACTAATTGTATACAAAACAAATCGCGCTGTCATCGAAAAATTAAACATGATGTGACAGGTGCTGCTCGAAGAGCACCTGCCACGCGTCAAGGAAAGTGGCTTCACAAGGAAAGTAACTAATCATATTAAATGTCAGTAATATTCAAAATTACACATGGCTACAAAGAAACAAGATATCAATCATTGGCATGGCCAAGTAATTTTAGCGCGTTTTTCACATATTTCCTCATTTTTGTGAAGATTTCCTCCAAAATGCAGGTAGATTTTTTTTAAAAAATCGTTTTGCAAACAATAAATTTACTAGGTAAAATTTGAGAAAATTTTGTTATAAACTAGCGAAATTCAGGAAAAATTGCAGGAAAATTCAGGAAAACTATGGGAAAATTTAAATATTATTCGGATCATCTAGGGCACACAAATGCGACCAAATGCCGAAAACCCGAAGTCAATTGGTTGCTTATTGGCTGAGAAAAAGGTACGACAAAATATGGAACGAAGACGAAATTTGCGTCCTAATAGCGCTTTTGTTCCACTACGTGAAAAACGCGCTAAAAATTACAAGAGCAGTGATGGCTGAACTTGATGAATTTTTTGGTGCTTATTTCAGAAATAATAATGGAAATTTTCCATCACGTCAAGTTGTTTTTTTGAAAACTTTTATTTGGATTTTTATGCTCATTTACCAAAAAAATTTTGTTACAGGGTTGAATTTCTTCCCTCCGTGACTGACATTTATTCAACATTGGTGAAACTTACAGAATACCACTCTGTGCCATCTTTACTTTTTGTCTTCCTTCTCTTTATCTGTTACAATATTTCTCTACCAATAGAGTCACGCGAATCATTAGTTTAGATCCTTATCTTGGCTTGATAACGCAGGAACTGTCACTGGCCTGGATTGTTTCCGACGTAAGACGCTGAAATTTTGAACTTTGAACCACATGAGAAGCATTACAGACTATGTAAAACAGCTTTATCTTTTGTATTTTGGAATGAAAATTGGAGATCAAGACAAATAATGGGCTTATCATAAAATATGTGTAAAGTGCCACACCGAACCAGTGATTTGGTTCAAAGGAAAGTAGACAGCTGTACGATTTGGAATTCCTATAATATAGAGATAGCCGAAAAATAAATGTGATATAATCACGTTATTTTTGTCCCTGTCTTATCCATAGGTATAACCGCAAAAATCAAAAGCAGATATCTTATCCTGATAATATTCATCGGCCATTCACCTCGTTCCTCATGGATCAAATATTCCAGTGTCTTTGCCACAAATTGAGTTGCAAAATATTTCCAGGTGTATTCTACGTCAAATTAACAGAGGGAATCTTTGTGGGTCCAGATATTTGCAAGTTTATGAATGACAACGAATTTGAGACTTGCATGACAGCAAAAGAAAAAGAAGCATGGATTATTTTCAAAGATGTCATCAGAATGTTTCTTGACAATTGCAAGGATCCTGACTGTAAAAGAATTGCAATAAATAAGCAGGGGACATTTCAAGAGTTGGGTTGTTCCATGAGTGTGAAAATGCATTTCCTTCACTCACATGTGGATTTTTCCTCTGAAAATTTAGGATTAGTCACTGAAAAAGAGAGGGAAGGGCTCCATCAAGGTATAAAAGATATGGAGAGCAAATATCAAGGAAGAATGGACAAGAACATGTGTCGTAGTCTCTCACTACCCCTATGATTATTAACTCCCCTTTGCATATTATCTAAATTTGGGTATGTTGGATTCATGATTAAAGACTACTTAATTAATAAATCAATATTATTTATTGATCTTTCTTAATAGAGAAATACACAAATATTAATCAAACTTTAAGAACAACAAATTACAGTGGAGTGCGAGAAGAACCCGATTATGAACGACGGAATACTAACTGAAACCACGGAGAATAACGTATACAATCAAACTACGCATTTATATCTAATTTATGAAAATAACTGGCCTGATACCTTTTTAAGGCAGGTTTCTCTAATACAGGATTGTTCTAAGGAGCGGCTTCAATCCTTGATATCTTCAGTTCCGTCCCGAACCGAATTAATGAACCTTTTTCAATAGCCTTCCTCAGGCGAATATACTTCCACTAGTTAAACTAATCTCTCAGAATCACCTTCTTAATCAACCTCGTAGTCATCCTCACTCTCTTCATTTCATTTCTCCCTTTTATATCTTTTTCGAACTCGCTAAACCCGAAACTATCTTGTTTGCATAAGTCACACCCTTGGCTCTCGGTGGAGATTGGTTAAAATAAATAAAGTCTTTAAAGATTTGAGAGAAGGTTAGTGAAACGCGTAAGCACCCGTCACACATGCTATCCGACTACTGTTAGATGTTAAACGAGATAGGCCTGAGATTAAATATAAAAAAGAACGTCAAAAAGAAGTTTCAAAGGAAAAAGAGAACGTATCCAAGGAGAAACTGTTTTGCTTTCTGTGCATTTTAAAATATGCTTCAATCTATGCAAATATTTGCTCTTCTTGGCCAATCATCTATTTTATGTAAATATCGAATAAAAACAAATTAAAACAGTGTGTTGTTGATTTTCTTTTTGAAGTTACACCATAATTGGTTGTAAAATGAATAAATCTTAAAGGAATTTTTTGTTTCTATCACGATCAAAGACAACCTTTGGGGTATCACATACAATGGTTTAATCTAATTGCTGAGAAATTAATTTGCCTTACCAAGAACTAATATCTACATAGATTTAACTGAATAAAAATAACTATTGCCAAAATTCCCAGGCTAAATTGTTCCAGAGAATTAATTTTCAAATAGGGTTTTAGCAAAAATATAGATATTTATTTTACAAAAAATCCTGACGTAATGGGGAAAATTGGAAGTCATTTTCAAAATTAAATCACTAAATAATGCGAAAATCACTGAAAACATCTTTTGTATTTTTCCAAAACTTTAATTTTGTACCCTTGTGTTATTAAAGGGCCCTTGGTGTTAAGATTAAATGGCATTTTCTGTAAAATAATATTTGGAAATTGTAATGGGGTATTTTGTTAAAAAAGAAACGGTTATAAATCATACATGCACACTCGCCTTTCCAGAGGTATATTTAAAGGCCCCACGTATATTTAAAGGTCAAAAATCTGACTAACATACACGAAACTAGGAAATATTATTTATATACGTAATATTTCCCTGAGAGTATTCCTTAACTAAGAAACAAATAAATCTATATAGAATTAAGTATAATTAATTCTATTGAAAAAATAGCAAATATTGAAACTAAACATAATTAGTTTCTTAAACTGAAACTTAATCGGGCTGAAGAGGTAATTGTGTAAAGATCAATGGTTAAAGTAACTATTCAAAGTTTAGTTTACATATCAAACTAGGAAAATAATTAACCAAATCACACTCCTCGTTTAACTGTATGTTACATATATATAGAAGAGTTAGAGAGAAAAACAATGTATTTCTAAACAGCTGACATATGTCATCCACAAAAGTCTGAACTAGACATTTTTGACGGGACTTTAATTTGAAAATATTTATCTTGGAAATTTTAAACATGTTAATTACAATCAAAAACTTGAAGACTTAGCAGAGCTTCGTGAATTTTATGTTTGTATTTTCACTAATTGTCACTAATTTTTTTTTTTATTTTTAAAAATTTTGAAAGCTTTTCGGAATACTTATTCGATATCAGAATCCAATAATTCCGAGGTTGAAGTTGAAACATGATTAGTTAAACAATGCATAAATTTGCTGGGGAATATCCCAATCTTAAGTGAAAATTTTAATGGTTTTAGAAGCTATTATACAGGCAATTAGGAATACTGATAAGGTATTCAATTAATTTAAAATCACAGATATGTTCAAAAATTGTTTGAAAAACATTTTTATGCTTAGTTTTTTGTAGTCAAATTTCATAAGTTTTCTAAAATTACCAAGATGATTTTTTAACAGCACACTAGCATAAAATTTGCAACTATTTTAGTCAGAGTGGATGCCATTTCTGAAGGGCAGTTATTGTCTTTAAAACGTGATTTATAGAAAACTCATGTTTTCTCATAAAATGTTGAAACATAAGCAAAATTGATGAAAGAGTTATTAAGAAATTTAAATGATATTTTTTGCATGTTTGTATTCAATTAAAATCATTTTAAATTACTTTTTTTGCAAAAAAGAAAAAAAACACCTCGCGCGTGCGCTGTACTACAAAAAAAAATTACAAGCGTTTATATAAGTATAACAATAGCTTTTAAGCTATTTCATAAACCCATAAAATGTTACGCATTGTAAAATACGATTTTAAAATAAGATGTTATATATTTTCTGCAAAAGTTTAAATATTTATTATACCTTTTAAGCATTTAATATTTAGCTTTCAATTTTTTTAACGCTTAACTGCAATGTATATTATACATTTTGAAAAGACTGAAATTCATTCCTAATCATTTGTTTAGAGTGAGCCCCATGTATAAAAATTTTTTTTAGGATCTTCATCAGATTTTTCCCATATGAAATGAAGTTTGTTTTCTTTACAATTTTAGCTTCCTTTCTAATATTGTTTACTAAATATATCTAAAGCCACAAAAACTATTCATATTACAGATTTCTTAAGAAAAATGTGTTATAAGTAGTCTTGAATATTATATAATATTTTATGATAACAACATTGCAGGATTAATTTAATATGTAAAAATAGATGCAACAATAGGATATAAATATATATATATATATATTTCAAAAATATACACGCAATAGTTATAAACCTATAATCAAGATAGAATAAAGTCTTAGTCACAGTAGTACTCCTGGCTTTTGGAACCAGAACTGCAGGTTTAAACAAAGTTTTGCGGCTAGCGAACCTTCACCTTTATTTGCCAATACACTGAGCCATAGGGAAAGTAGGAAATTTCTAAAGTTTAACTATTATTACAAAGAATCATAATCTATAAATAAAAGGATAATATTATAGCCTATTCTAACTATTAGAATAATTAAACAATTGTATAAGGGTTTACCACGTGAGTACAGCAAAACCAATTCCCGGGTACCGTAAAATCCGATGCATAACGAGTCCCTTTACTTCCAAGCTGCATTTTTAAAAAATTTTAGGGTATATTCGCCGTATAACGCGCACCTCATTTTTTTACGAAGGAAAAATGCTATTATGTTTAAAACCATTTATTAGAGGCATTACCACAGGATTTTGAAGAAAAAAAATATTTTGTAGAAACACATTATTTTAAGTTTATAAGGTATGGCATTTCTCTTAAATAAACAGTACTCCGGACTTTGTTGAAGTTTAAGTGTTTCTTATGAACATATCTCTTTTTGTAAATTTTGGAACATATTATTTTATACCTGGCGTATATATCTTTGTATGTATATATATATATATATATATATATATATAACGCGTGCGAATTTTGATTTTATTTTTGGAGTTAAAAGTGCGCTTTATACGCGGATTTTACGGTATACATATATAAATATATATATATAAATACAAGTACACTCATGTCCATAAATTAAGGCTAATTCAGAATCACACAGAATTTGAACTCTAAAACAAAAATTTCACCTATAGAATTATCACACACATCTTGAAGAAGAATATGCAAATTACAGGAAACCACCAGATGGCGAGGATAGTACGTCACAATGACGAGAGTGTAAGAGAGGGGTATATAAGGAATGGTGGCAAAGAAGTAAAATTGTTCAGAAGCGCTTTAAAAGCCTTTCAGTGCAATAACCGCATAGTTATGGCACAAAGGAAGCATTTGGATGATTTTTTACGTGGTAGAATTATCGGACGACTGGAATGTGGACGTACCCAGCTGGAAGTATCCGAGGAACTTGGAATCGCCCAGAGTGTCATTTCCAGGCTTTGGCAACGATTCCAAGATGATGGTAATGTGAGTAGATGTTAAAGCACAGGTCGCCCCCGAGTTACAACGCCGAATGAGGACCGGTATTTGGCAGTTACTGCCAAAAGAAACAGACAGAGCACAGCATCAGAACTATCTCGTCAGCTCTCTTCAGCTACCGGTACGACAGTTTCAAGGCAGACCGTGTACAGACGCTTAGAGCACATTGGTCTATATGCTCGTAGGCCTGTCAGATGGATTCCCCTTACCGCACTCACTGTCGCCTTCGATTAACCTGGAGTGGACAGCGCAACAGTGGTCTTGTGTGATGTTTTCCGACGAGTCCAGGTTTAGTTTGCAGTCTGATTCTCGCCAGACTTTCATATGGAGAGCGCCAGGTACCCGTTACCACCAAGAGAACACCATTAAACAACACCGTTACGGTGGTGCAGGATGGCTCGTTTAGGGAGGAATTATTCTTGGTTCCAGAACTGACCTGCCTGTTTAGAGTGTAATGATGACAGGTCACATCTATCGGGATGTCATTCTGGAACAACATGTACGTTTGTTTTGGGGCGCTATGGGAGCTGAATTTCTGTTTATGGATGGCAACGCTATGGAGCCATCCTCACTATGCAAACATTGCAGACGAATGCCGTCAATCGGAGGATATCACCCGTATGGATTGGCCAGCATACTCACCGGACTTGAATCCATTAGAGTATGTGTGGGATATGCTTGGCCGACGAATTGCAGCCCTTCAACTCCCTCCCACCTGTCTACCGGAACTTCGGAGGGCATTGCTTGATGAGTGGTGCAATATTCCCCAAGATCAGATTGATAATTTGATACTCAGCATGTGTAGGTGTTGTAAGGCCTATATTGCATCGTCCGGGAGACATACTCCGTATTAACCATCATACTAACCATGTTATACTGTTTATTGTAAATATGTTCTTTTTTGAAATTTGCTCCAGGGAGTAAAAATCGCAATTTTTATTAATTATGTCAAACATATAGCATCTTTTTTGCTCTTTACCTTTTGTTTAATAAATAGACTTTACAAATAAGTCAAATTTGTTTTGCTTCTGTCTCTTTCTTTGCCTGAACTTCATTATCCTTAATTTATGGACATGAGTGTATATAAAGATGTAAGTATTTATAATATCTATTAATAAATACTCTTGTGGGCCTGTGAAATATAATATTTTCTTGTTTTTTTTATAAATATGGTTATGCAATTAGTTGCCATTGCAAAAATGAGTATAAAAAAAACAAATACAAACATTATTTTATTATATATATGTGATATTATAAAAATTACGATACATTATTCATATCAAATGTTGTGAAACATTTTGCGCTTCATTATATTCCTTTGAAACCTTCTTTTATGTGAAATGGGTTATTTTTGAATGAAAAAATGTGGTACATTGGGAGCATTAGAAAAGTAATCTGTAAAATTCTTGTCCCTTTTATGTAAAATTGCAATTTATTTTTGTTATCCACAAAAGTTCTTTGAAAATAAATTGTTCTTAAAGAAAAGATTGCTAAGAATATTAATGTGTCTGAGAGACATTAAATATCTAAATTCAATGACTATTATTGCTCTCTAAATAATGTGTTTGTATTTTACAATACTAATGCTTGTTATTCTAGATCTATGGTAATATATACTTTCTTTTAAGCTTTTGTATAACCAACATTAAAATGATAAATATTGAAAACTATCATTTTAATAGTATGTTTTGTATTTTAATTACACACAGATCATCCTCCCCCATTAAATGGAAGTACTTACAATGTCGCTTTTTGAAATAGAAATGAAAGTATATTCAAATAATAATACTGGAGCTATGTATTTTAACTTTCAGTCGGATTATTTATTTCAAGAAATTCCTGAAGTAAAGATAGTTTTAATATAAATACCATCAATGCATATTTATTTACAAAAGCTAGGGGCGTTATATCTTAATTTTTCACTAATATATATTATATCCTCTTGTTAAGTGACATTAATATTAATTATATCTTAAAGGCTATGTTCGATGTATTGTTTAGCCGTTACCCATGCACTCTTGTTAATTCATGACTATTTACACTACTGACCACATAAAATCCAACATTAAGGTTACTAGAGATATTACAACTAAATTTATTTAGAAGATAACATGTTGTACCAAGGCCAAACAATTAAAATTACAGCCTCTTATGGCGTGTGGTGGAGAAAAAAATCGGAAGTTAGTGTAGCCTCCTTTGATGGCAATCATTTAATCAGAATGGCATTACGTTTACCAGATCGAGCGTTGTTAGTAAAGTTATTCTATCAAAACGATAATTCCGCAATACTTGCTCTACGGAAATTTCGGACTTTAAAGGGGATGCGAAAAGGTCCATTGATTGCTAAAAATCTTCGATTAATGGTAACCAAATTTGAAGAAACAGGATCGTTGAATGCTCATTCTGGAAGAGGATGAAAACCTGTTTCTGCGAAAGCAATAGAGAAAGTTGCACTTCAGGTAGAAGAGGACAAAGCATCCAACGTGCAGGCTAGTACAAGTGTTCTCCGTGTGGCAGAAGCATTGGATCTGCGTCGTTCAACTGTCCAGAAGATCATGCGAAACATCCTCCGTTACTATCCATATAAGCTTCAACTTGTGCAGGAATTGCTTTCACATGATTTCGAGACTAGACATTTGCTCTCACTGCAGTTTCTTGCTCGTTTGTAAGTTGATCCAGATGGCATTGGAATATCCTCTGGACAGACGAAGCACACTTTCATTTGGACGGTTCGGTGAAAACTCACAACTGCCAAATGTGGGAAACAGACAATCCGCATTCCACATTACAAGTTCCGCTACACTCACCAAAAGTAACGGTGTGGCATGGGTTTTCCGCGTCTTTTATTCTTGGCCCATATTTTTTCGAGAAATTAGGTGCTGGAGGTCCAGTAACATGTTCTATCACTGGACAGAGATATGCATTGTTATTAAGGGGAAAAATTATTCTGGATCTGTGCAAGCACGTCACTGCTAATTTTTATGCAAGATGGAGCTCCTTCATACATTATACGTTGTGTTAAAGACGTTCTCAAACATCACTTCCCAGAAGAACGTGTGATCAGCCTCCAATTTCGTCATCTGTGGCCTCCCCAATCGCATGACCTCAATCCATGCGTTTTTTGGCTTTGGGGCCATTTAAAACAGCTTTTTAGTTGTGATCAACCAAGAACTTTACCTGATTTCAAAGACAGTATTTCACGACATGTTCTTAACATTTCCCAGAACACACTTCGGTCAACGGTGGAACATTCTATCTTACGCTTTCGAATAGTAGCTGAAAATGATGGTCATCATGTTGACCATTTATTGCTGTAACAAAATTTGTAAACTGTTATAAATGAATGCTAAGTATTAATGTATGCTGAGTATGATCTCCATTAAAAGAGCCATCTAGTGGCAAAATTTTGAACTATTTTTTTTATTCGCTCAAACAAATTCTCATCCCTTCTTTATGTCGTTCACAGAATTTTACAACTTTCTGAACAATAGTTTCATCTGTACACAATTTTGAATTAGGGTCGTTTAATTATGGACACCCGGTATATGGGAGGATCACTGACTCTCCAACACCTCAGAGATGTAGCGCTGGATGTTCAGTGTATCGTCAATGCGTTTTAGATGGGTGCGCAGTGAATTGCAACCCCCCCCCCTAAAACCATGATACGGGTGCAGGACCAGTGTGGTGATGCATAACGCAACTGTTCAAAACCCTCTCACCACAAAGTCTCCAAACTCGAATCCAACCACCGAGATGCTGCAGGCAGAAGCGGGATTCGTCGGTAAACACAATGTCGTTTCATTCCGTTATAAATGTCCACCTTTCGTAGCACTATTGACTGCACGAATGCTTGTAGTTTCCAGTCAAGAGTAAACAAAGCAATGAACACCTTCCGGGCATTTCAATCTGCAGTAAGCGACGAAGAATGGTACGAGCGGGCACCGAATGATGCGTATCAGACATAATCTGTTGTGCTATACTCCGTGATTTGGTTGTGCGGTCCATCACGGTCATGCACACAATTCACCAGTCATCACGGACACCACTGGAACTAGGTGGGTGCAATCGACCCTTAGGTCTGAGGTTTCCTCCTTCCTCCTGCATCCAGCGAGGATATACCAGCAACACAGTTGCTTGGGTTCATCCAACACGTTGACAGATTTTTCTGAATGATAATCTGCAATCCGTATAGGCTACTGTTCTTCCACGGTTGAATTCAGAAATTTAGTCAAAAGACGCTCGATGTCTATCCACGAGCCAGAGGTAAGCAGTTGCGTCAAAAAATAGACAAACACACGGTCAAAAAAACTATTTCCGTACTTTAAATCATCAATATATACTCAAATTATATAGCAATTGTGGGTGGCGTTACGGTCGCCCGTGATGTGTGTGTGCACTATAATGCTGATGATTTGCATATTTCATCGCCACCGACGCATGATTTAAATTTCACAGGGTTTGCATGCTTCCTTCAGGATGTAGCATTTTATGCGGCTATTAAGGGGACGGTGGACCTTTGAAATTAATTTCTTAAATTGTTATCTTAATTAGCTGAAATTGGAATCAATATAGTAGATGATCACTATAATTCACAATTTAAATATTTTTTTTAAAAAAATAAATTATAATTTGATTTTTTTTAAATTTTTTAATTTTGTAAAACTTTTTTTAAAATGCTCCTTGCGCATTAGTTTTTAAGATATTTTCTTAATTTTTGTTTTATATGTATATGAACTATAACTAAATATATCTGTGCATGGATTTTAAATTCAGAATAAAATTTGATGAAAAAAAGGATACATTTTCTATACTATAAGAAATATTTCACCAATTATCACACATTCGAGGTAATCAAAACAACGTAAAATATAATCCGTTAAATTTTTAACAAAACCAATGCACAAATTTGTGAATTATATCATTTTTTATAACTTGTAAAAATTTTAAAGAGATACGATGAAATATGAAACGCAAGGAGCATTTTTACGTAATCATGAAAAGAGAAAATTCACGAACTGAGAAAAACACATTTTAAACATTTATTTGTGTAATATGAAATAATAAAACAAAAATTTTACATAATTACTTACCCTTACATGAAAATCAAACATATAAGAGATTATTACAGTAGAAATCTAATAAATATTTTAAAATTTGTTATATTTAGTTATAAATTGAATAATTCAAGTTATAGCATCCGCCAAGCTGATATTTATAAAAAACCATAGAGTGGCAAGACATTCACTTAAAATTTACCAGCACAATATGATAATCCTTCAGATTTAAAATTTTTGTTTTCTATTGTATTAGAGATTTTTCGCTTCTTAATTCTTTTGTCTTTTGCAGTTTGAAAAGTTTTAATTCTACTTTGCTTTAATCGGCGGTCATCTCTCGTTTCACTAATTTGCATCGAGGGTATGGAAGTGTTTTGATGCACGTTTTCTCAAGGTAAATAGGGATCCAAAATTAAACTCACTTACTGCTGTTACAACAGATATTTCCAATCTTTTCTTTGATTGGAAACTTTCTTTTTGGCAGTGACTCCAGATAACACTGTGCAAACATTCATTTGCATTTTGACTTTTACCTGAAGTACACCGGGACAATATCTCGTTGCTTGCTAATCTCTGGTACACAGGAAGAATCTTCGCAACAACCTCCTCAGTTAATTTTGTCTTCATAACTGAATGACTTTGAGGGGATTCTCCATTCGCCAAAGCTCTTTTGTAAAAACACCAAGAAAGTTTGCCATCAGGACATTTGTTGTGTTTCGGTTTGGTGTCTGTGGAGGAACAATGATAAAGTGTGGCATATATTGCACTTTTCATTTTTTCTACGTCATCGCAATTATCTTTAATGGCTTTTCTGTAAAAATTAGTTAACTTAACTATTGTGGTTTCTTTTAAACTACCAACCTTTTTGCCTCCAATACAAACACCTTTGCTTCGCCACTCTTTCACCTTGCTGCGTAAACCAGTTCCTAAGCGTTTTGAAATATGGTTGATACATTCTTCTTTTTTAATTTGTTTATCTTTTCCGTAAATGTTCAGCGATATCAGACGTTGGAATGTTTTTGAATCTCCGTCTGATAGTATGCAAGTGTAGCACATATTGCACTCCTTGATGGATCTTTGCCACAAAATTGCAGCAGCTTCCATTTCCATACTAGACGAGGAACCTGTATGATTTATCTGACATTCAGATTTGGGACCTTCATACCAAATTGCAAAATCTGGACTATCCCTTGAAAGGTCTCTTACTGCAGCAGTACATTCCGTACAATACTTTGACAGTATTTCATAATCTATTACTAAGCCTGTCAATAAATCAATTACAACTCCTATCCCGTACAGTGATTTATATCCCCGCTTTTGCCAAGATCCATCAAATGACACAGTTATGTCTAAAACACCAGTTTCCTTACCTTCATTGTTCAATTCAAGATGTTGCTTCCTAATTATATTTCTCGCAACTTCGAGGATCTGATGTTTCACCTCTCTATTTTCTTCGGACAAAATTTTAATGTGCTTCGAAAAAGATTTTTTGTCCATTGTATTCATACCAGTCACTAATGAAAATAGTTCCAATCCTGCGTGACCTTTCCCAAGTCTTAAAAAAGAGGAAACCATTTTTTTTGTTAATGTCAAAAAAATTTTTGTCTTTTACACGTGCACTTGAAAATGAGGAATTCAATACTGCCTCACAACTAGAGCAAACCAATTCTAGTTTTGATGCCATACCCAGCTGCGTTGTTTTTATAATATTTAAATTATTCATATCACATTCAGGGCACTTTACAGTTGACAGTAAATTCTTCCATACATTTGTATCAACTAATACATAAGTTGGATCATTTTGTTCACTTATCACATGTTCTGCAGAAGTGTGTGAGCTTAGAAGAGACAGCTTTCTTTTCTGTTGCTGCATTCAGTTCACTAGAATTTAATGGGTAAGTGTTTACTTCATTATTTTCATAATTAGAGGACACATTACCACTTGCATCAGGGTCATTTTCACACACATGTAAACTTTGATGCTCCAGTTCTATTTCTTCAGAGGCCCATCTTTTCTTTGCTTTTAGCAAAGCCTGAATTTTTACGTTTTGATGGCCTTCCTTTTGGAACATGATATCGAGAACTAATTCTGTGCATTGTACAAATACTGTTGGAATGATTAATTTATCAAAAAAATTATTATTGAGTATTCAAATGAAAGAAAGGAAAACTTTGAAAAAAAAATAGACCTACAATTACGTCTGAAACGACTAAGTATGCTGTGTAATAACAGATGTGAAACAAGCGCGCTAATACGATGTAAACAAACAAAGCGGAAGTAGAAGTTGAAGTTCCTATCAGAATCCTTCTTCATAAAATATGCGATGAAAAAAATAATAATTGAGCTAAGCATATGCTAGAAACTAAATATGAATAGTTCTTGTTTACGTTCAAATGACAGGGCCACGCCCATTTAAATAGTCGATGGCGCCATGTTTTAATTCTTAGATTACTCATAATTCAGTAATTATTAGTCAAAATGAAAAAATTCTTCGACAGAATCATTCTCTGAAATAAATAGAATATTATTAGTATAAAAAATAAAAATCGCAATTTTGACGAAATTTTGAGATTTTGAAGGGTCCACCATCCCCTTAAGGTAT
>BMAO01017729.1:0-53089 GCA_019973975.1 Trichonephila clavata
AAAATAGCTGTAAATTTATCTTTAGAGTTATCGTTCAGATTTTATCGTAATTCCGTTGAAGATCCATAATTCTTAAGGAGTTTGTCAAATAAGGTCCATTACAGATTTATCAACTTCCATCCACTCAAAATTGAGAAATTTGGAGAGTAGAGCAGAGTGCCACTGAGAATCGTCTTACGTGCCACATGTGGCACGTGTGCCATAGGTTGCCGACCCCTGGTCTAGAAGTTCGGGTTAACTGAGTGTCTTTAAATGTGCTTTTTTTTCTGAATCCCTGGTTCCTGCTTTTTGTTCTTTTCTTTTGGGTTGTCCTTTTACACTTTTTTATGGAGAGTACGTTATTGTAGAAAAGATCTTGCTCTTCCCTGAGTCTTTGTTATGTTTTGTTTCCATTCCAAGGGATTCAACTTTTAAAAAATGCACTTTATTTTCAAATGAGACTTTATTACTATTTATATAATTCATAACTATTGTTTAGCTATCAATATTATACTACAAACTCATTTTTTAACTTTATTTTTATTCAGTATATTTCGTCGGGTTGTATTGAATATTATACTTTTGCGTCGAGTATATAGAATACTTTGTATCCCTAATACCGGACACGCCATCTTGGAAAATGAACCTTTAAACTGAAGAATAAAACGCTATCAGCTAAAAAAAACGACCACAGTATTACAAACTACAATTCTTTTAGTTTACATTTTGCTTAGCTTTAATGTCCAAGTCACATATATACTAGTATGTTAAAATGTTTGAAAACTTACCTGCAAAAACTTTTGAAAATCGCAAAACACACTTTGTTTTGTAGTGAGTGATATAGAAATAGCAAAAAAAGAGGTTAACTATCACTGAAATGTGCATCATGAGAGTCTTTCTTCAGAACTTCAAGGTTTCAGTGGCTTTACCTAATCCTGAGGGGGCTCTATATCAAAATTCTTTGGGGACCCTTTTCTGAAAAATAAAATGATTGCATTTATAAAATTTTATTTAAAAGTGTCATGTCATACATATGACGGGCCCCGTGTCATTAATACAGCTGATACGGCATTGTCTTCGCCCTTGATAAGTAGCTACAAATAGAGCCAAAACCACGGTATTCCTAATTACCGACTCTCATCTAGTTTAAAAATTTAGCAATAAAATAATAAAAGTAAAATCCACTATCTCAAAATACTGCAACATATTTCTTTAAATCGTGACACTTCCAGGTTTTTGTTTGCATTAAAGAAATCAATCATTTTCTTTTAAACTTAAAGCATCAAAAATTGAAACGAAAGATCTGTTGTTAAAAGGCCACATTTAAATCAAAATATTTTATCATCTAAAGGCAGAAAATATATCTTAAAACTTTCCAAATAAAAATTATCTACAAATTACAGAAGAATCTATTTATAAAGCGCCTTGGACGCCAAGTAATCGACTTCGAATTTCGGTCTCATCAATCGCCATTACGAAACAAATATTCAATGTAAATAATAAAGCTAGTTATCAACATGACATAAATGTTATATCATTAAAAATAAGTGTTAATAAATTGAGCAACAATGAAGAGTCATCACGTTTTTTTAGCGCGTGAACGCTTTGTGCTTTTGAAGTTGAAGGCAAAGAAACGGAAGTGACGTCATAAGACATCCTGCCACGATATTTATGGAAAAGAATATCATGTTTAAAAACAGATGTTCTTCGGATTACAATAACGTCTTGTATTAACAGTGAGGCATCACATAATCGATGCATTAAACAACAAACATTACGTAATATGTGACGGCTTTTTTAATCGCTTTTTTAGGAATAGTTAAAACACGATTAATAGTAAATGAGTTCTACTGTAGATATTTTTTTATTGATTTGTGTGTTACTCTTTCTACGTAGTGTTTAGGGTACAGAAAAATTATACTGTTTCATCACCATATGAGAATTCATAACGGTTTTATTTAAATAAACTACTCGCTTTTTAGAAAAGAAGTTGGAGCAGAATATATATTTTGTTTCAAATAAAGCTTTTCATATTTAATTTTTACTAAGGGCTGGAGGACATTTTAATGTGAATAAAACAACTTATGTAGCGTTGTATAAAGAAGAAGTGTATTTCATATTTTATTAGTTTTTTACTAATATTTTTTATTGATCTATACGTACTTCCAGTGGCGTAACGTACACCTCCGCCTCTCTCATGAGTTTTTTTTCCAGAAATTCGATTGCATATATACAGTTCTACTTAATTTTAAACATGACTGGGTGGCGGGGTTGGTTTGTTGCTGGTTTTCTGCACCCAGTTCGACCCCGCCCAAGTCGGTGGATTTTCGCGATGCAGAAAATCGACAGCGGCCATTCGTATGATTATACGGCACGTAAAAGATCCCTAGAGTGCTGTTTGGCTTGGGCTCCAAAATTAAATCCTGGTACAAGTTCGCATCGTCAGAGCTCAGATGCCTCCCTCTGTGGAGGAAATTGGGCGTCAAAATTACCTGCGGCGATTGGTATCCGCCTATACGGCGCCGCACTAAAAAGTGATACCAGCTCTTGGGGATGTACTAGGTCTGCAATGGTAAAAATACCAATCCGCAGCCCATTGGATCAAAAAAAAACTTAATTTTAAACACTAGTGTAGTTGACGGATATTGTTTTAATTTTCTTAATTTGTAAATCTGAAATAATATTTTTTGCGAGAAAGGTCAAATTTTTTTCTTATTGGAATATTACACAAACATATATAGTTAACGTGACAGAGTGAATTGTTGCGGATCTACGGATTATGATATTTGAAATCGTTTTGAAATTCTTGATTCTTATATGCTTTAGAAAAAATATCTACTGGTTCTAACCAGTTACGTGGATTCTTTCCTTGAAAATTATCCGGTTCGACGGACCGATTAGTAAGAGAATTTTTGTTAAATCACTTTTTGTTGAATGATTTTTGTTATAAACTATTCAAGGAATACAGATAATATTAATGGCATTGAGTTGATAAAACACTAATCAACTATGAAACTAATATCACTCAAAATTTCCATGTCCTTCAAATTTTAGTAATGTAACTATAAGAAACAAAAAAAATATTCAAAGTGATTTGATTTCATGTTTAATAAGGAAAAATTATTTGGGAAATAAGTCAGTTATGGACGAATAAATCCAATTCGTAAAATTGTGTAATAAACATAAAATAATTTACTTAAATTCTTAATGGTCGGACGATAAATATATATATAATCACTTGTTCTCCATTGAATTTTAAACTGGCATTAGAATTGTACTTGTAGTTCTACTTGTAATATTCAAATAAAATTTCAGTTTTAATGATTGGATAAAGAGGTTCAAATATTAAATTCTTCACACAAAAAGTGTTTCAAAATTTAAAAAAAAAATTTTTTTTAAATACGTGCATTTTTAAATCAATTGCATTTTATTTATCTTTGTACGCTATTATTATTTCGTATACAGTCGACTCTCGCTAAGTCGAAGTATATGCTCAGTCCCTAGAAAAACTCTTGATATTTCGAACTAAAACAATTCGTTTTGGTACGCTCAATATTTCGAAGTAAAATCTGTGTCTGGACAGACTACAACTTTGCAATAATTCGAAGTTATCTTATAAAACTCTCTACCATTCGATCACTTGCTACCTAGAGCCCTCAAGAAAAAAGGTTGGAGCTTACATGTTTTGTATTGTTTTGTCTCTGCTGGTCTTCCCTGTAACGTAGCCCGTTTGATAACCATTTGTCTAAATACCCTTTCTTTGTGTTCCCGGTTCCTCAGGCGAAAAGACACGTTTATTGTTTTCCTTCTTCAACTGGACAATTCTAGCCGCATCTGTTGTCAGCAGCCACATCTTTCGTTTAATTCGTGGCCTTACTACACATATGTTCAGAAAGGATGATCCGTTATTGTGAAGAAGATAATTAAGATTGTGTTTTTTGCGTCGGACTGACATGACGATTTATCGCTCATCTGTGTAACTTATAGCATGTGGCATAACGGGTTGGACTGGCCCTGCCTTGAAGAACCAATGGTGTAGGGACAGTGTCTGAGGGAACCGGGTGCGAAACAATTTTATTTCCAGTGAAGAATGAAGATATTTGGTGGGGCGTGAGAGTCAGTTTGAGAATTATACATAAATGTATTCTTTTGATACAGAGAACTTTTAACTTCTATATAATATTTATACTGTTTCTTTCTTAGAAATACTTGAAAGTAATTTAATACATATGCATAATTGTTTTATTATTTATAAAATTTAAATGTGTTTTGAAAAAAATTTCATTTTGTGTATTTTTTCTTCTTGATAATTCGAAGTTTTTCATTGGTCCAAGTCATCCTCCAACTTCGAATTATCAAAAGTCAACTGAATATACTTTTTAAAATAATTTGCTAAAAGCAAAAGTTGGAAACAGGGAAGCGCATGAACTGGTTGGCTGGAAGCATGTAATTGCATCTCTCGTGTGACTATGATATCACATAAAATTGTGAACTGATTGGCTGGAAAAAAGTGTTTGTAGTTATCACGCGACTATGACGTCACATGAATTTAACCTATTCTGTATGTCACATCGCTTGAAATTGTTTGTATTTACAATGCAAACGTTCATAATTCTTTTTTTTTGTCCCTTTTTTAAAGCATAATACGAATTTTATAATATTTTAAATCAAGCATTCAAGGTAAAAAAACTGCATTTTTACTACATGAAGCGTGAGCTTGATTAATGATGGTTTTACTTCCTACTTTGCAAATTCTTAGAAATTCTAAATCCTGCCTCAAAAACTTTTTTTGCTGAGAAATGACAGCGGTTCTATATAAAATTTAATCAGAGGAAAAAGCAACATTTTTCATTTTCGAAAAGATTGCATCAGATTTTAGAAATCTCTGGATCATTGTTATGCAGTTTGCAATTTTTCCTTTTTCAGCAAGACAGTGTACATTATTTTTAAATTTGGTGTCAAAATACAATATTTACACGATGTTATTTCAGAATGCTCTATACCGGAGGGGGAGGGGGCGAATCTTTATAGATCAAAGTGCCATTTTTTCTTAAGAAATGTTTGAGGAGGCATAGACGTGCCGTCAAATAATTTTTGGGAATTATTGGGAAAATAATAAAGTTATATAAATATTAACAATTCAAAACTCTTTATTTACAACGAAAAAATGCCTTTTGCATTGTATAGTTGAAATTGTTTTAGTTATTCTTATAATTCAAATTAAAGTAACATTAGTGAGATTTCTTATGCTGCAGATTGGATGACAAATAACTTATATTAGGATTGTAAGATGCTTCTTTCAGTAGAATACATGCTGAATTGGAGTCATCTGCGAAATGGTTGCTAAATAATTAATTAGTTTTGCTGTGGCTCACTTTTTTGACAAGAGAATTTGTGATTTGTTTAAAAATCCGTTTTACAGACGATGTGCTGCATACCCTGTTCCAGAACATAAAACAAGCACCACTTTGTCGCCTTTCCTAAAAATGCCATATTTCTAGATTAGGGTCCTCGTGTCATATTTTCAATCCCGGGATTTAGGGATTATATTATCCAAATTCCGGGATCCCGGGATTAGGATTGGACTATTTAATAAAAATACTTACATATTAGCATAGTTGAAATTGCATAATAATACTGAAATTATAATTAAAAATTTATTTAATATTATTTTAATGAAATAAATAAAAATTAATTCATCATAAAAAAACAAATAAAAATAGTACCAAATGAAATTAAAAAGAAAAGCATTTCTTCATTTCTTGTGTTTCTTTAAATAAGCTTATAAAAACACAGCTCGTCCAGCGTTTCATCGTTGAAACGGCTTCTTATTTTTGTTACAAATTGTCCTGCCGAAGAAAATATACGTTCGGATTCTGTACTAGTAGGTATTATCGTCATTAAATAGAAGTATGTTCTTTCCAAGTAGTCACCACGTCTCCCTCCACTTTAAAAAAAAAAGAGACATTTCTTTTTGAATTTTTGATGACAGTGTCTCAAATTTAATAGGCTGCATTGGGGGATATACCTCTTTAATAACTTTATTTAGCTCTTCTGCTACACTTAATGGTTTTTGTACACATAAATTGATCCAGTTATTGAATCAGATTGAGAATCAATTTCAAGTGTTACCTCATTTGAAATTGAAGATCCAGTTGCATGAGCTGTTAGTAATGCAATGGGATTTGAAGTGTCTCAAGTCTTCCAAGCAGGTTCGCAATTAATTTGCAGTATTTAATTGAAGAAGGAACTGTGATAAAATCTATTTTTGAGATGTTGCTTATATTATTGTGTAAGCATTGCAGTGAACCACTTAGATCTGTGCGACGTTCTCCCATACGAGAAATGAGAGTTGTGCATCATATATTTTTTTTACCTATAGCACGTGTAATTGCACAAAAAGATTCTACGTACATATTTCAAAAACAAAATATAACTTTTTATAGAATTAAATTCTTGGAAAATTTTTATGAGAACAAATTTTTTAAATATAATTTAGACAAAAATTAAATCCCGGGATAAGTTATTTTAATCTCGAGATTGGAAAAAACACCGGGATCCTGGGGCTGAAAACCCTACTAGATATCTTCCAAAAATTCTAATTGCCTCTGTCCAAGTTAGCTGACACCAGACATCCTAAGGGTGGGAGAAATGCCCGTTTTTTGACCCCACTCGTGATAAGGGAGAAAGTTACAGAAGAAAATAAGAGAAAACATATTAAATTTCACAGTTTTCATAGACACCCGCCTCGAAACCTTCAAGGTTCAACACGTAAGAAAACTGACATTAAACATATAGAGTACAAAAGAAGTAAATAAGTTATATTAAATGTAATGCCAGATTTACGATACTTTGAAAAGAAGTTCAAATTGTAATTCAAACAAAAATTACATCCCTGGATTAGTTCTTTTAATCCCGGGATTTGAAGAAACTACCGGGATTTTGAGATCTCGGGGCTGCAAATCCTATTCTAGATTCAACAAGTTTGTAATTCTCTGTTACACTTACTAGCTTACATTTTTTGTTATAAACTAACCATGTTGAAAAACAATTAAAAATCGTAAATATAAAACAAATAAAATTTAAAATACAGTTGTACCAACGAAATTGACTATGCTATGCGTAGACAAATTTTGCATCATAAGCAACTGTAGCCCACGTCGTAACTAAAGCAAGATAATAACAAACAGGTGTGCTCCCCGCGACCGATCACTCGCGTTTGTTCGTAATACTTCACAATGAACTTCATTATTTTGAAATAAAATGCAAACCATTTTGATCGCTCGCGTGCACAAAACATTGTGTCGCGTGCCATTGATGGCACGCGTGCCTCTGGTTCGCCATCCCTGTTCTATGCAATTCTATTTCACATTTTTTATAAAGATTTTAAAAACCAAAATGATTGTATGCATTTTTTAATAAAAAATGTTCTTTTACTGAAGAATCATTTTAATTGAATAATTCTTTCAACTGTTTATGTACTACTTCATTCAAAACATACAAGATAATATACAATGTCGAGGTAAATACTACTAAATTGGTTCTATTTCTTAAATATTTTTTAAGAAAGAAACTAATGAAAAATTTATTCGAGGACTATTAGATAAATTATAAAATATTGCATATTGAGAGCGAGAGACTGTGAAAATTCGTTCACAGATAATTTGTTTTCTCAGAACGCGATTAACACAAATGAATGTGGTTTAATCTACATAATCTTTTTAATTACTATCATTCAGTATTAAATTTTCTTTATATTTATAACATATTTGTTTCTGTCAGTATATAATTATCACTTAAAAGTGTCATAAAGGTTCTCATCTAGTAGCCCTTTGAAATCGTGAGCATATTGTTAAATTCTATGGGATTTTTATTTTCTCCTTAGCAAATCTATTGTATTGTATGAATATAAATGCAATATATATATAGAAAGCATACGCGAGAAGAGCAAATTGTAACAAAGGTTTCTTAAAAATCCCATTTTTCAATCGTTTTTTGAAATTATCTTTTGCATATCTTTTACTAACTTAAAAATTTTCAAATTTTTGAAAAATATTTTTAAAAAGTCAAAGAAAAAATTTAATTTTACAAAAATTATTAGTATTTTTCACTCTTTTGGGAGCATTTTATTGTATTCGTGTACATACAATAGCCAAGATTCGATAAGCAAAGTAGAAAAATATATTGCATATGTTGAAACATTACCCTTAACTGAACTCAGAGGCGCAACAGCCCACGAGAGCTAAGATCTGCTGTGCCTGTCTCAGCTTTCGGGACCTTAGACACTGGGTGTATGGGCAGATGTTTCGGTCATGTAGTCAGTCAGTAAAAGTGTAAATATAAATTTGCCAAACTATTGCTAGCAAGGCCACCTTGAGGCAAACCTTTAATTTGTTTGTACAAAGAAGCATTAAAACTAATGTAGTTTTCTTTTAAGACTAAACCTATGGGAGTTCTAAACTTTCGTAATTTAATATTAAGGTTATAATTACTATGATTTTCTAAAATTATATAATGATATCATTGATATCAATGGAATTAAAAAGATCTTCAAAATCATAACTATGAACTGAATAAATATTTTTATTGTTAAAAAAATCTATAATATCTTTACTATTTTTAATTATAGCTTTATTACATTGCTTGTTGATGAAGTTTTGTATAATATTATGCAGCATTTTACTCGCAGTAGTGAAAAATGTTTTAAGATAATTTGTTACTGTTCTAAATTTAACAGGATTTTTATGGAATTTAGGTGTTAAAAATATATATGGAAACTAAATCTTATGAATGGAAATATATAGCAATAATTTTTATATATAGCAATAATTCGATTGTTAATTTCTTTACGTGAGAAGTCCAATCTTTTAAAAGATTCATTGTTTAAAAAGTGTTCCTCTATATATTACGAACCTCTATTTTGCGAATTTTTTTATGTAGCGAACTTTTTCCTGGAACCAAGAACATTTTACGATTTTCTTCGTAAAATAACTTCCCAATAGCGGAAGGTGTTTTCTATATAAGGAACTTTTTTTTTCTTGTGATTCAATTTTTTTTCCTCCGTATTTTTAAAGTATGCCTGCACTTTTCAAGTTTTTCTCTCTTTTAACACATTTTATGGTGGTCATAAATCTTGAACTGGTTTTATTAGGTTTCTAACTCGCCGAGAGCAATAGAATTCTGGGCCTTTCATCCAAGCAGAGCAACCCTTAACCCCCAAAGTCTAATTCACTGGAAACATTTTCGATATCCCCTTTCATCCTTAGTACAGGTTTCTCTTGTCCCCGTGTCTTTAAACTAGTCTCCGTTCATTTGTAGTGTTAATTCGTCGTATTGGTAACTTCGTTTCTTGTAGCTCGAAAATGTCAAAACATAAGTGCTTGAACATCAAACAAAAAAATTAAATTCTTCAGGAAGTGGATAAAAACTCAAACAAAATTAGTAGATTTTGCGAGTAATTAAATTTTAGAATGCATGTGATAATGCATGCTTAGAATTTTATAGTTAAAAAATAATGTGTGTTTAAAATTACTTGTACGCTTTAAATTAGAAAATGTAATTAAAATTCATTACTTCTATTATAAAATTATTTTTTTAATGTTGTAAATACAATATATCCCCCCGACATACTTTTTTCTTGTTTTCCTTGCAGTTTTATTTTTTTTTATGGGTAAAATATATAAAATAAATAAATATTAATTTACAAAAGGGTGTGAATAAATACTCATTTTAATATATAGTGGGCATGAGTTTAAAATTTGTTTTATGCGGTTTATAAAGTATATTAAAAGATTAACCTCGATATAAAGAATTTTCGATCGAATGAATTGTATAGGGATTTAGCGACTTCGTTAAATAAAGGTTTGACTGTATATATATATATATATTCAAAATTTCTCTACAAGAGAGAGATGAATTACATGATTAATACTTAAAAGAATATCAATTGCTAGATAACAAGACAACAGAATTTAGAAGGAGATAAAAGATATAAAAAAAAAAAAAAAAAAAAAAAAAAAAAAAAAAAAAAACAGAAAAAAAAGAAAGAAAGATAGAAAAATTGAAAATTACAGAGTAAAATATAAAAAGAATGGATGCTTCAGTATTATCAACATTGCTGACTTAGGACAGCTTGTATACATAAAATTTTCTTTAAAAAAATCCTTCTGTATAAAAAGTGGGGTTGAACATGTTTTTTTGGCCAGCCAACCTTCCCCCTTTTTTTGTTAATAATACCAAGCAAATACCAATTGGAAATAATGGATAGGAAATCTAAATCCATTATAAGGAAAAGGTAACTTACCCAAAAATTGCATACTGAAATGCAGAGCCCGCGCTAAATCTGAGTACAATAAACAATCTCGGTAGGCCACTATCCTTCTTCTGTCGAACTCGGATACTTGATCAAAAGCTGATCGCTGTTTTCTATGAGACATAACTGATCGTTTTTTGAAAAAACCACAAGAAAAACATAATTGCCGAACTTGAAATCGTCGAAATCTCCAAGCGTAAATAGCGCTTTGAGGTGCGCCACAGGCGTGCGTGATGTGTGTCTGCGCTGAAATTCTAATCATTTGCATATCTCACCTCGCTAATGCATGTTGTAAATTTCAAGTTATTTGCGTGCTTCCTTCAGGGTGTTGCCTTTACGGTGGCCAGCAGCGTATATATATGTGGGAATCTAACCGAAATCTTCCAAAAAGTTAGATTCTTCAGATAGCGAGGTTTTTATTTGGCGGGGTGTCTAGGGGTTTTTATGATGTATGGGTTAACTTTGAAAACTAGAATAGACAACATAGTTCAAAGAAACTAAACAATTTATTACGAGTTATAAGAGAGTATTTACAGGGGAAATATTTACAAAATAGAAATTAGGACATGCAGACATTTATATAGGAACAATTATATAGGTAGACATTAATATAGGAAGGATAGATAGTCAGTACTTTCTGGGAGGACGTTAGAGATTAAAAAACTCATTATGCGATGTGCTGGTGACTTATCACCTAATGTCGGCGAAACAAGAGCGGATGCGCTAAAACAATGATATGTTGTCGATGGTTAGTGGGCCTCTGACGAGAAAATCGTGTCAGCGTTTTAATAAGCACGCCAGAGGGCGTTGCTGTGGAGTGCTGTTTTTGACTAAAATTGCCGTCCTCTGCCAAGGGATATGATTAACCTTTTACAAAAAGAGAAAGTTCTATGGGATATCCTACAAAATCACCCTCCTCTGACAGAGCTGGTCTCTCAGCTCTTACAGTGTTAATAGCTAAATAACTTGCTGAAGAGAAAGCTAAATTAGATTCAGCTATAACCATAAATTTTGTGATTTATGAATGTTTATGCAATAACCATAAAAATATTGTTCTTAAAATAATAAAATATTACAGATGGAAAGATATATACCCAATATTCCCAATTCCGATCTAAAATAAAACATATAAAAATATCAAAATATTCTATATTGTGACCTACAATTAACTAAATACTAAATCACAAAAAAATCCTTCGAATAGGTCGAAAGGTAAAGAATGATACGAAAATATAATAATTGTTACAAGCGAATATAGGATAATTATTGGAAACGAGTGTTACCATATAATAGCAATTAATTTCTCGAAAAGTAAATAACATGAGAAAGATTAAATATAATAACTAATATTCAAAATTCAATTTGTATAAAAATGCTTTATTAACTCAGCTGAGGTGGGGGTGGAGTTCGGTCCTTCGTCCTGACCAACTTTTTCCACTTCATATCTGTCTCTAGAGTTCACTTTAGTTATTTTATAAGGACATAAGAACTTTGGTCTTAGTTTTAGTCTAGTTCCAAATTGAGTCCTTTGGATGGCTACTAGATCAACTTCGTTGTATATAGGAGCTCTCTTTCTTCTTTTGTTGTATGTCTTTCGGTTCTCAGATTGTATGATTTCGATGTTCTTTTTGGCGTCATTCCTTAGAAATTCACGTTGTTCTTGTAGTTCTTCCGCCATTTCTTCTAGCAGTAGGTCTTTGATTCGAATGTCTTCCTTGTCTCGCATTTTGGTTCCTACTAAAAGTTCGAATGGTGTCCATTTCGTGCTTCGACATACAGTGCTGTTTAGTATTCTTTGTAATCTGTCAACGTATTTGTACCATTTCGTTGAGTCGCAGTTCGGTGAATTCGTTCAACTTGACCTTTTCCTCTGGGAATGCCTGTTGCTATTTGTAGATGTTGAATGTTTTCTTCAATACAGTAGTCGTTAAACAATTTTGAAGTGAACGCTGAACCTCTGTCGGTGAAAATTCTTACAGGATTGCCAAAAGTTCTCTGTTGTAGTTTTAACTTTTCCAAGGCATTTTCAGTAGATCCAGTTTTGACGGGATATATATAACCAAGAAAATTTGGTAAATGCGTCTACTATGGTGAAAATGTGTTGATAACTTTTATTCGTGGAGGGTAAAGGGCCAAAGAAGTCAACGTGGTACGTACTTAGAGGGATGTTTATATATATATATATATATATATATATATATATATATGTGTGTGTGTGTGTGTGTGAGTGTGTGTGTAATGACTTCTTCTAACTCTCTTTAACTGTACCCCGTTAAATCATTTCCTAGTTCTTTCGCATCTTAATCTAATTGCTCGCGCGCATAATCTTAATTTTAATCTAATTGCTCGCGCGCATTTGCAGCCAATTACGACTCCTGTTACAAAAGAGTCGTACGACCTTCACCGCCAGTATAAAACTCGGATCACACGGTTACGCGGCCCTTTTCGATTCTTGTCTCTTGTCATTATGTAGTCTGCTGCAGCTAGTGTTTGTGTATTGTTGTGTCTCTAGTTGTGATTACACGTACATCTATGTGTCGTCCTTGTCTTGCTTAAATGTTTTCAAGATGTATAATAAACAGTTTTAATTAACCTCAAGAATGTTTCTTCAATATCAGTTTAAAGATTCCATTCGAACGAATATCGTCGTATTACATATATACATAAAGCTTTTCGTGATGCTCTAATAAATTTATTTCGCTGTTCATTTGGTAGCGACGAAGGTGATCACCAAGAGAATATTATGCTACAGTATCCGCCTGAATGCCTATTATTACTATCTCCATCGGGAATATCACCCGATTAACTGAATTTGAAATTAGGCTATTAAGAAACTCATATTAAGAAACTCATGTATTACTGATGGACCGTGTAATGGCTCAAGATTGAAAGTGAAAAATATTCAGAAGAATATACTGTACTGTGAAATTGTATCAGGAAATAAGAAAAGCGAAATTATGTATACCAAGGATCACACTGGACACTCGAGGGAACTTGGATATGCCATTCGCACTGAAACGTACGCAATTCTCTGTAAGATTGCCATATGTCATGACTATTAATAAATCACAGGTGCAGAGTTTTTTGAAACAGTTGGCTTATGTGTAGCATTGAAGGAAACAATGTTTACTAATGGACAATTGTATGTAGCTTTGTCAAAGTGCAGAAACAAAGACGGAATAAAAATTCAGTTCAATTTAAATGAAAAAGTGATTAGGAACATTGCTTTTGAAGAGGCACTAAATTGAAGTAAAAATTATACTAAGGTATTGAAGACTTTCAATTAATTTTTTTACTGCTTTTAATATATACATTGAAGAAGAAAAATAGAACTACATAATGCATGTAAATTACAATTTGACAATTTGAGCAATGAATATTAACAGTTGTATAATGTGTACGATGGGGGTGGGTGGTACAATGGGTAACTCCCCGGTGTTAAATAAAATTGAATTTCGATGTTATATATATAATAATTAAATTGATTTTCAATTTATTCCTTAAAATTAATATATTAATATTTTAAAAATTAATGAAATTAATTTATTTACATATTTTTTTTTTTATTTTGCACGCTATATGAACATTACAATGCAAATATTTTTCTCAGCTATTATTTTTTAAGTAACAAACGCTACGGAATAAGTGATAAATTAATCATTTTATCACATAATGATGTGCCTAACTTTCATTAAGTAATTCCAAAACGTGATTTAATCAGGACATAATAAAGGAGACAAAACTGCTAAGGGTACAGAAAGAAATTCACGCCTCGAAAATATAATTGTGCGTGACTGTCTATACGTGCTATCGAAAATTGAATTAAAACATTTGATGTGAGAATGTTTATTTAAAAATAATCTCATCCTATGCAATAGTGGTTTCCTGAAATAATTAGCCAATGTTTGGATCAACTTCCCGGTCGACTTTCTGTGACCTTGTAGTCGATCACGGTTGAAGTCTTAGTCACATCTCTGTTTTACAAAATAACTTTTTTAAATACATTGTTTCGAAGAAGAGGTTTTCTTTCGAACTGCCATCAGGTTTACAGTTTTTAATTAATTAAAGTTTTAGGGTATCTCTTAAATTATATATATTGTACAAAAATTGAAAACAATTACTGTCAATGCTCATGAAATTAAATATGCTCCAAGGCATTAACTGCTTCGTCCAATGTAAAAAAATAAAACTATCTTGAATTTTAATTTAGGATATTCCATCGGATCATTTTGTGCTTCATAATTAAAATTCACATTTTTCCATCGAACTCTGTGACGTGGCTGCGTCACCTCAAAGTTAGCAGAGATATCAATTTCAACGGCCAGCTCTTTTGCATCACAGTGCCTTTTATCAAAAGTCACCATCCTTAAAAAAATCTTTACAATTTCTTGAGAGTTCCATAGTAGAGGGTAGATCGTAATATTTTGTTTGCAATAGCTTGCTTATAGGATTTTAATGCAATTAAAGATTTTATACCAAATAATGATGGCAATAGGAACTTGAATTGTTAAGTAGAATTTAATTATCCAGGGACCTCATCTCTTATAGAGTTGTCAATTTCAGCATTATTATAAAAACTAAGCATCATCAAAACCTCCCAATTGATAACTTAAGGGTTTAATAGCCTCTATTCAGCTTTCCCAGCTATTTACACTAAGCGGCTTTAAAGTTTTATGCCCTTTATACATTTTAATAATATAACCCAACGAAAAGTTGATGAAAAAAAATTTTTTTGAACTATATTAAAAAAAGTACAGACTCTTCTAAGGATGCTTTTGCCATGTCAATTAACGACCAAATTTAAAGAGTGGCTACTACATGGCACATTGATTGTTTGCGGATTTAACGTTCTTATTTTAAATTGAGCTCTTAATTTCTCGCCTTTCATATTCACTCCGTTATTGTAGGCCTGCCCCCGCATATCTAGCCAATTTAGACCTAATTTTTTTTAAGTTTCTCAACTATTAAATTTGAAAGTTCTCTTCCAGTTAATCTTTCAACTGGAAGGAAACCAAAAAACTTGTATCAGTTTTAACGATAACTTCATTAGAATTAGATTTCTCAATACATGTATACCTTACCATAAATGTCATTTGTTCGATCTTTCTGGCATCAGGGGTGCAATCTAAAATTATCAAATAATATTTAGCTTGTTTAATTTTATGAACAATGTATAATTTAATATTCTCATATAAAAGAGAAATTATCTCGTTCTGAATATTTTTCTCTAGATAGTGTATTTTAACTTCTTCCAAATTTTCCATAACAAAAAAAAAGCATTTTTAAAATTTGGTCCAAATGCGCCCCTAAAATTTCCCGCCCCGGACATGGTTTCGGTTTGTCAGGCCCTAGAGTCGCCCCTGCTGCCATCGATGTAAGGCTTTTGCGGAATTTGTCAGCAAATGCTGGCATTTTCAATGTACTTTTAAATCTGTGTGTCGGAATTTATTTTCATAAAAAAATAGTTGGCATTTTCTGTAATCCAATTCTTATCAACTTGTCAGCTGGTTTGGCTTAGAAATTATAAATTGAGTTAAGAATTTCATGACAACTTAGAGTGCAATACAATTTGTAATCAGAATCTTGGCACATAATCAAACACATATTTTTACATTTCGTTTACAGTTAAAATAAAATATTTTATTTGTGTGTGTAAAGTGATTTTTCTTCATACATTTCTTACATGGGCGTATCTGAAAGTTCATGATAAAAAGGCACAAACCAAACAACATTAATCTTTTAGAGTAAAGTCTTTTTCTTTATTTGAATTTTCTGAAGTATTCTGTCGTTGTATGAACAATTCTTTAGATACGTCGTTACTGATAAGATTAAAAGTAAAGAAAACATTAATAAAGTAAGCTTTATTTATATACACTTGCCTCCGGAAGTCTGCGTACAGGCGATCATCTTTCATATTCATACAAAAATGGCTTATTAAATGAAGTCTTTCAGAATCAATACTATTTATTATTGATACATCTAACGTCGCTAATTCAAATAGTATAAGCAACAATCACCGGAATATTATATAAAATAATACAAATATTTGTAACTTCAGAACGACACAAATCATGTGCGCCAAAAGTCTGCGTACACTGGAAAAAAAACCTTTGCAATAATGGATTGTAACTAAAAGTTAATACTTTTTAAGCTATTCCGTTCTTTCTATAACTCTCTGTGATTTAACTAGCTTAGTTGCCTCATCCGTGGATATTTTGTTCCATTCTTCTACTATGACAGATTTGAGCATTTCCATGGATGTTGTTACATTTTCCATGATTATTCACTTGAGTAAATCCCATAAATGCTGTATTGGGCTTAGGTCTGGGGACTAGGATGGCCTGCGGGATTGGTATGGGACATGTCAGAACAACCACGGCTTCACAATGGGAGCCATTTGCTCGGTACCTTTATGCCGCCGAAAGTAAAAATCATCACTCACCGCAAATTTCTGCGAACTCTCCTTGATATTTTACTTCAATAAGTTAAAGTAATCAATTTTGTACATTGTTGATTCAATAAATACCGGATTACTAGCCGAAAGACTTCCAATACACCCCCAAACATTATGCCTCCTTCTCCATGTTTTTTTTTTTTTTTTTTTTTTTTTTTTTTAACATTTATAAACCCCGTGCACCACCGAACGTATAACACGAGGGTAAACAACACAGACAGAAGAAAGGATTACAACACAAACATCCATGCCTCCTCCGGGATTCGAACCCAGTCCCTGCGGCACCGCAGTCAGCTTCACTGACCACTATACCGGATGGGCGGCCTTCTCCATGTTTGATAGTCGAAAAAGGATTCTCTTTCTTAAGATCTGTCCAGGAATTTTTACAGGCATATTTTTGTTCTTTTTGATGTCATATTACAAAAAAAATTACTTTCAATTATATATATTAAATTTTTTGAATAATTATGTGTCCAATTTAGACGTTTTTTGGCAAAGGTCATTCTCTTAGCTCTTTTCACTCAAGAGATGAATGATTTCTTGAGTGCATCTCAACCATGATAGTCATCCTTTTTCAGTTCCCTTCGAATTGTGGTTAAAGTCACATATTTTTGCTATTTAATGCCACACTTTTAGCTATTTCTGAAGCTTATAGTCTTGTATTTATTTTTATAGAGCTTATTACAAAGCAAGATTCTCGAGGTGACACTGTGACAGGCGGCCGGATCTTGGCGTGGAGGTTAAAATTTTAGTTAATTTGTAGTTTATGAGTACTTTTTGACTCAATGAATGTCTCCTATTGACAGTTTCAGCAATTTCTTTAAAAATTTCCCCCTTTTCTGAAGATTTCCGATGATTTTTCTTTCACTAATATATCGGTCTCTATTCTGTCGCTTGCCATGGAACCACAAAAGTTTTCAAATCTTAAATAAATCGTAAAATAAGCTCATAATTACTTAAAAACATGATTTAGTGCAATTATTTTACACTGAAAGGTCTTTAAAAGCTCTATTTTGTATGTGTACGCAGACTTTTGGAGCGGATGGTTGGTCATTTTTGTTTTTTCATGTTAAGGTGAAATTTGTTGCTGCTGTTTGAATAAGGAAATTTTGAAGAATCATTGACAGCAATGTTAATTTTCTAAAGCGAGATTTTAATAGTAATTATAGCATAAACGCGTAAGATCATTGCCTGTACGCAGACTTTCGGAGGCAAGTGTACGTAAGATTTTTCGTGAAAAATTTTATGAGGTTTAATGTATAAAGGTCATGTATCATCCACACAAATAATTGATACAATAGTCAAGCTGAGAGCTGACGCTAATAAAGCACATTATATTGTAGTAAAATTATCCTAAAAGTATGTTTTGTAATACATATCCTTATTCCAAGTTCCGTGTTGTTTGTATATATATTGTGTGTGCACAAATTTATCTTCCGTCATTTATAACAAACCAAACCACGTGACACAGAATATCTACTAGAACTACAAACATAAAATCAGGCGATACCGTTCCATACAGCAATCGATTGAATGAAAATAAATCAGTACAAATATTATCGTTTCCACAGAGCCAAACGAAATAATTACTTTTTTTAGCTGTTTGTATTTCCCACGTATAGGGAAGATGCGCTTAAAATTCTCTTTCTAGAGGATTATCAAGAATCTGTGGTGCGAGTTGCTACAACGTGTTTTGTCCGTGGCAAATTTGTATTCTAACCACATTAAAAACTTGAATTTTGGAGAAAAATATCGATTTTTTATTATTTATTCAATAAAATATTTGAAATTTTTGCTTCTTAAACTGCCTTTCTTTTAAAGGTATGGAATTATAAGCGTTTTTATGCGAGACGATTTGAAATAATAACAATAACTGAAAGTTTCTATTTCGTAACCAGAAGTTTAAGTTCACACTCTTAAACATTCATTATTATTTCTTCTATTTTTAAAATTGTTTACTGTCTATATTTAAGGGGGAAAAAACTTTAAAAACACGATGATACTTTGAAAATCATGGTTTATTTGATATACTTAATTTTGTTTCAAATATAAATTTTATTTTTAAGTCCATTTTCAAAAAAACTGTTTTTTTTTTTTTTTTTTTTTAGAAAAATTACAATTTTTAAAAAATTTAAATAACTCAAACGATTTGTCATCTCTTTTCATTTTATTTGATACAAATGATTTTCATTCTGTTCTTCAGAGCCT
This sequence comes from Trichonephila clavata, assembly GCA_019973975.1. Classification (NCBI taxonomy): domain Eukaryota; kingdom Metazoa; phylum Arthropoda; class Arachnida; order Araneae; family Nephilidae; genus Trichonephila; species Trichonephila clavata. The sequence continues at coordinate 18,954 of BMAO01017729.1, forward strand.
GAACAAGGTCTTTGAAATATATAATTTAAAAGTGGATTTTTTTAGAAAAGTATATATTCATATTTTATTTATATGTTAAAGAGATTTGAGAAATTTCAACAGAAAAACTCCAATTATTATTTCAACAAATAAGAGATCTGAAAATATAATTTGAATTTTCCAAAAATCTTAATGAAATCTGTAAAGTCTTAAGATATATAAAAAAGGAAAAATACTATTTTGAAGCATTTTTTCCAAACGGAATATTTTGAAAATACGTCATTTTTCTTCATTTTTTGCGAAAAAATTACATTAATTTTACCCTGATAATATTTTTAAAACAATTTTATACGTATATTTTAATTCGGGTGACACTCAATATGAATGAAAAAAATTATTAGTTTCTACGCTTGTTCAAAATCAAGGTTTCGAGCGCAGCCAGATACCTTTAACAAATTAAATCCTCTTTTTAAAAAAACATTCTATTCGTTTTTTTTTATAAAGTTTTGTCCATCCTTGGAAATATTTTATTCAGAAACTTGCTGATATGTGAAACTAAATAATTTTCTCTCTCAGTAATAGCCTAACCATTTCATTCAACGTCTGAAACACGCCAGATCAGATTACTGCTTACTCCTCGCAACATCGTGTACATTGTATACATATTACTTCGATTACTAACACAGCATAACCAAACCTTACATCACTTAGAATCCGCCGAACTCATCACGAAAGATTACGTCTTAACCCAGTAACGTTGACTCAATGTTTACACCGGCGGCATTCCTCCTACGAATACATTTCAAAACAGAGACGTAAACAGCGTCTATTTTTTTATTATTTTCTTTTTTGGTTTCCTTTTTCATTCCATTCCATTCCACCGTTACTCCTCGCGGCTAGTCAAACAATGACACATCATCATAATCATTATTTTCCCCTGGTGGATCGAATTTTCATAATTTCCATATAAGTAGACGCTACGCAGCTGCCGGTAGAACGCAGTTGGGTATTGACCTTGAATTAGGCAAATACGAAGTCAAAATAGACGGCTCTTCGTACGGCCTTCAACTCGCAGCACTTCCTCTGCAAGAGATAAACAACCTGAGACGTGCCAACTTCTCCGTAACCGGCACCTTTTTCTTTTTTTCCCCTTCTTTATTTTGTAAAAGAAATAGAGGCCAATGGCTGTCTACGTTGTTTTTGAGCCCAAGATAAGTGGACGCAGATAAGGCTCTGGTGTGTTGTGTTTGGGGTAGTTTCTGGTTGGTTATGTAAGGGATAGTAATTAGTCCTTGAGTCTGAGCTCGGTGATATTTGGGGGGGGGGGGAGGAAATAGATTTTTTCCCCTAATAAGGTACATGTTCTAGCAGAGACTAGCGCGATCAAACCTGTAGGAAACGAAATATTTTTCGAGATACAGTGCAAATCGCTTTACAAGAAACTGAAGGGACTGAAATTTCTTTTTGTGTCTAAAGAATTTCGTGTTAAAGGGGGGAAACGTACATTCGACTGTATTAAGTTTCTTAGAGCACATTTTATATAATGGGTGTCCTAGGGGTCCGGACCCCCCAAAGCCCTTCAGTTTTTTTCGATTGATAATAATCCTATATATATAAAACGTACAGTTTAATTAAGTTCTTGCAATTAACAATTTATTTTAAAAATTAATAATAATTATGAATTCAAGAATTTATATTTTACTGTTTTTTGTTAACAAAATCAGAAGAATCAATTGGTGTTGTCTTGAGATATGATACGAGTTGGGAGACTTTCAAACCATGGACCCCCCCCCCTACCCTTGAAAAATTTTTGTGTGCCCTTTTGTGTGCAAAAAAATGCATACCAAAGAATTGCGCAACTTAAAATTATTTTAAAAATCAAAAATATATACTTTGATTGAAATCGTTCATTTCAACGTGTTCGGATATCTTAAAACGCTGAATTTGTTACTAAAAAACTTTGCAAAAAATGTGAATATTTTTTTCTTTCCGTGTTAATTAAATGTAAAGTATGCAGTCATTAAATCCTTTTTCACATAGAATAACACTAATAAAAATAGAACTCTCCCCTTGTGTGTGCCACTGACGTGCATCTCTCTCTCTATATATGTGTATCTCTCTCTATATATATACGTATATCTATCTATACATGTATACATATATCTTTGTTTTGTAAGATTTACAATATGTCTATATTTATTTTATTATACACCAGAAAAATTCGTATATGCGTTGAATATAATCAGAATTACACGTGAGTGAAAGTATTAAGAACTCTTTGATATTGGATAGGGATCAGAGTCTATTTTTTACGTTATGAGGTAGTAAGTTAAAATTTGTCTTGGTCGTAACCATGGCAACATCTCAAGCTGAGGTTATTTGCGGCAAAGTATCCTTCCGAACAACTTGCGCCTCATTTATCAAGTGGATATCAAATACACTTTAACTTTGATGGCTGGGCTTAATATAAATGTCAAATAAAACTGCAATTTTTCCGTTGTCAGGATATTTCAGTGTACGTCATGTTTGGACGAGAGCAGTTTTGTTTGAACTATGATTCGCGTGTGTAAGATAATATGTACTGCTTCTTTAATTGATTGAATTCTGCTTTGAAACAAAATTAACCCTTAGGGGGAATCACTGTTCTATGGAGAGAGAAATTTTTTTTTAAAATTGGAACCTTTTCTATAAGTGGTATGGTGATCAGAAGAAAAATAAGTATAAGAAAATCATTTCAAAATTTTTACTATTACTACAAAGGGGTTGAATTTTCGAAATAAATGATAGTTTGAAAAACTATAAAAACACGCTTTTATTGTAGATCGTTTTTTGTTTGTTGTATTTGTATTAATCATGAACGTTTTTGCTTTTTGGTTATAACTTAATCTTTTAGTCGCCAAATCTGGAAATGGGAAATCGTTAATCCTGTTGATCTGGTTCAGGACAACGGAACAAAATTATCAAATTATTGTACTGTGATCGATCCTTGACAAGTATTATTAAATTATTGTACTGCGATCGATCCTTGACAAGTGTGCAAAATTTCGAATTAATCTGACTTTTTTTAAAACAGGTTTACATACAAGTGAAGTTAATAAAAGCATGTTAAAAATGGAAAAACATTTAGTTGGAGGATTTTAGACTCAAAATGAAATTATTTTCACTATAAAAATAATTCAAAGCGATTATCATTGATAATTGAGTTCTGAATAGTGAATAACACTTTGTGTACCGTCGTCTCAGACGAACACTTCACGACAGTACTTGTCAAGTCTGATGCACGGATGGGGGGGGGGGAGCAGAATGTCAAGATAAGACATTGTATTCTTCAAAAAGAGACTGTATATTCTTCCCTCATCCCTGGGAACTAAACAGATGTTAAACTGATTCTGGAAACAGCTTTGATGATACCACACACCTCTTTCTTACCCCATACCTAGATGTTTAGTCATAATGATTCATAGAAAGGACACTCCTGTCGAACAATTTCTATTATTTCGTTTCTTCTCACATATGGGCTGCGAATTACATGAATGAAAAGAATGTCGGCCTATTGTGATGAAGGCATACCCAATAGGGTATCCTCAGTGTCAAAATGACAGGTCGATTGATAGACCCTCCATAAGGTGTAAGATGTACGGGGACGTAGTTGATTTCAGTTTTATGACCTACTGTCTCAAGAACAATGGAGTTGGGATCAAGACGAAGAATGCCGGGAGAAAATCCGCTTCGTTCACCAATCAGAGATTATTAGAGGTGTGAAAGAGACCCACCCAAAGGGTTTAAAGAGTCCGTTTGAAAGGTAACTGGGATCTTCTGCATTAGCCTTTTTCTTCTTTAAACGTACGTGAAGGAAGTTGCAGGGGCAGCCGCACCCAAAATGACCAAGAGATAGGAAATGCGATGACCTCTTTAAGAGGGAGTCTGTGAAGCAGCCGATTAGTCTGCAAAGCAGTGATTGATTGGGGGCAATTCAGGCGAAAGGGGTTGCGGGGACAGCCACATCCAGGAGACGATCCTCTGAAGATCTAAGAACATTGTTCAGGTTTTGAACTTTTCTCCAGCGAAAGGCTGAAAAGATTAGCATAAATAATAATGAATTTATTATTTGTTCTAATTAATTCATAAATAAAATGCCTGTTGCCAAAAAGCTGTGTGATCTCTCTCGCTATTAGGAAATGAAGACATTTTGAGGGCTCACTACGTCACAGTTTATTATAAGAAAATAAAAATAAATAAATGTAATAATAACAGCATCTTGATATATTTTGAAAAAAATATGTCTATATTAAACAAGTAATATAAAAAAAAAAAATTAAGTCAATTCCTACTTAGATCAACAAAAAAAAAAATTATTTTGCTTACTTTACAATAAATAGCTACAATTGATATGAATATGTATATATACATGTGACAGAATCACAACATTAAGTGGCAATAAATTTTTATTAATTATCATTAAAGTATCATCTTGTCATCCAAAACAATCGTGTATATAAAATTTCAGTTCAACTGAATGCTTTGAAACGTGAGGGAAAAAAATCTTTTAAAGTTTTAACCCAAGTCGCTAAAAATGAAGCCAACGTGGCTGCATCTGAAATTCTTTAAATAATTCATTTTAATTAATTATAATTAAAAATTATCGTATTGTTACCAAAAACTATAGTGAAAAGAAAATTTTAGCTCAAATGAGTGCCTTAAAATGTCAGAAAAAAACCTTTTCAAGTTTTGACACAAGTCACCAAAATGGTCGCCAAAAATGATGCCAACGTGGCTGTATTTGTAATTCTTTGAATAATTAGTTTTGATCAATTAATTTTTATTAATTATAATGAAATTATACTGTATTGTCATCCAAAATAATCATGTATATAAAATTTTAGCTCAATTGAGTGCTTTAAAATGCATTTTATTAACGACTGAAAATTTGAACAAGATAAATACACTGGTGTGCAAAAATTAAGGACGAAGTCGAAAAATTAGCATATCAGCTGAACGAAGAGGCAGAGCGGACAGAAAGACCAATCAGGAGATTAAGTGAGGTGATGTACGGTAGCAAATGCGCAGATATGCAGGCAGACGTAATGGGGGAGTGTCTGAGTAGTAAAGCATGTTGTCGGTGTAAGATTAGTATTTCTGGCAAAGAGATTGCACACCGTATAGCAGTTAAAATCACACCGAGTTGCTGCCTCAGCGAGAAATGGCGAATAATCAATCTGTTAGACGACATCTGGATGCTTTTACCCGAGGTCGAATCATTGGGAAGTTGGAGGAAGGTCGCAGTGTGACAAGTGTGGCTGCAGAGTTCGGAATTGCTCACAGCATCGTTTCACGACTTTGGAGACAATTTCAAACTACAGGAACAGCTATCCGGGGGTTCAGTAGTGGTCGTCCACGAGGAACCACACCCGCAGATGACCGGTATATTGCCTTACAGGCCAGAAGAAACAGGCGGCAGACAGCGGGAGAAATCGCTAGACACACGACACAGGCGACTGGACGACCGATATCGCGTTTTACCGTGGCCAGAAGACTGCACGGTGGTGGTCTGTTTGCACGATGCCCTGTACGGTGTGTACCTCTAACGCCTGCCCATCGGAGAAGGCGTTCTCTGTGGTGCCGGGAACACCGGAGTTGGAGAGACAATGAATGGGGACAAGTACTCTTTACAGATGAGAGCAGATTCAGTCTGAGTAGCGATTCTCATCGCATACTCATCTGGAGAGAGCGGGGAAGCCGCAATCATCCCTCGAACATCATTGAAAGGGACAGGTATTGTAACGAGATTCTTCTTCCATATGTGCGTCTTTTTAGAGGCGCTATGGGTCCGCAGTTCCTTTTCATGGACGACAATGCACCATGTCATCCCACAGTAGCTGCCGAACAGCTCTTAGAGAGTGAGGATATTGAACGTATGGATTGGCCGGTACGATCTCCGGATCTAAATCCCATCGAGCATGTATGGGACTTTCTAGGCAGACGCTTGGCAGCTCGTACCTTACCACCAGTAACGATTCCGGAGCTTCGATTGGCGCAGCAAGACGAATGGGCAGCAATGCCTCAACAACTCATTGACACCCTCATTCTCAGCATGGGCAGACGCTGTGAAACCTGCCTAGCAGTCAGGGGAGATCATATCCCCTACTAAAGACCGGATATTTCTTGCTGGACACCCATCACAGGGATGTTTCGGCCTTCAGTCGCATTGCGCTCCATGCTACTTTTTCAATAAAGCTTCTTTTTTTATCCCTCTGATTTCTCTTTTAGTAAGTGTTGCTTACATTACTCATGTCCTTACGTATTGGGGATCTTACGGTATTAAATGTGTTGATTTGGAATGCTTTTGTACAAAGTTATATTGAAAAAACCGTCTCGTCCTAAATTTTTGCACACCAGTGCATATACATATAGAGAGAGTGTAAACTAATAGTAGAGATGAATGAACAAAAATATAATATCAAATCGAAAGTAAAAAACGATCTAGATCTCTTGGATTCTTGAATTTTCGTTCGATTTTCAAAATGAATTTAAATTTCATCAAGGAGAAAAATCCTTCAAATTCCTAACATTTTAAAATAAGTTATTTTTTAATCAATCTGTGAAAATATTACTCGTGGGCCCTGATTCTTTCTCTCAATTTGTAACTGTACTGAAATTTAACTATGTATATTGGTGTTGTCTGCATTCAGAACCTCGTCAATCGCTACAGTTCATTTACACAGTTATTTCAATACAGTCTTATAAATACGTAAATAAATTGTACAGTAGCTGCATTAAATAATAAATAATTTAGTCTGGACTTTCAACTCGAAAATGCTTCCCACGCTCCTGTCTAGACATATGTGATTAGAGAGTAGCATTTCTAAGTATTTTTCCTAGCATTTATTTCGAGTTATTTTGTAAAAGAGACTATACAAGGCATTCTAATCTCTATTCGGGTTTTCGTAATAGTAAACGGTACCTAACATTCCACCCATTTTTTTAAGGTTGTCAACCCGTATCAGTAAGGACCGTAATATGCAATCTATAGCCATTAGCCTCCCCCTGCAAAGTCATGTTTTACCAAGCCGGGTTTTATAAAGGATTGTAAAACCATAACATAATGGTGTCAGTTAGGCTTTGAGCCCACTAGACTCTTAGTAATGCGGGGTTGTAATGTTACACCACCTCTGGGCTGACTGTGGTAGTCGAATAGTTTTAAAAGCTCATGATCTAGTGGGGGCTGATTGTTGAACCCGAGTTCCAAACATAGTTCAACTAAAAGCCCACGTCTGGCGAGGTCGATGCACGTTAAATGTGTTAGGCTTCAAAATCTTAACGTTGGCATGGTGGAAGGAGATGTCCTATCACTTGACTAGTCTACTATTTCGAGACTTGCTGGCCACAAGCCTCGTGTTGCGTCAGGTGGGAAACGATAATGAAAAATCAACCTATTTTCTTTTTAGGAGCCATAGTAGTCTGGTTGGTATTTGCAATCAGTAGTTAGAAGGGTTGGGTACTTAATTTCGAACAAAGAACTAACAATTTTCTTTAATTTTTGACTATGACAGGGGTGGCCAACCCACTGCACGCGTGCCACATTGTGGCACAGTGGAGTTGTAACAGTGGCACGCGAAGACTTACTAAAAAATTTGAAAATATAACTAAGAATTAACATTTTTGCATTTTTATTAAAATATGATTGTTTTAGAAGGAAAAAAAAAACCCCAAAATATATTTTAAGCACAACTCATTGAATTTCAATAAAAAATTATCATGTAAAGAATTCTTTTCCCCTGTTGTAGGCGCTGGCTTCCCAAAGGAAGTGCACTCGCGAGATTTTGGAATTTAAGGGATGTATTTAAAATATTTAGGAAGAAACACGAACTAACTGCTGGGAGGTTGCTATTCAAGATCGAAACTGGCTGGGTGGATTAAATTTTCACTGATATCAGCGGATATTGAAATAATTAAATTTGTTGTTTATGAGGAAAAGATTTATTTAATCCTACCACACATGCATCTTTATTAACAAACTTTGCACCTTATCTTATTTGAAGGAATATTTGTGGGTTGAGCATTATTATCTACTCAACACATGTCTGAACTATAATAGATTTAAAATTTAATATTCATTTGCAGGATTCATCTAGTAGGTTGATGATTTTCACATGATAAAAATGATCTTTCTTACAAATCATTTCAATTTCTAAGATTGTTAATTGTCACCCACATCTGCTCGGGATTATTAACTACAGTACCATACTAGACATGAAAGAAAATATAAGAATTTATATCAACCAAGGATTTAAAATTATATTGAATGTTTGAAATTTTGTGTCCCTGATAATTTTCCAAATTATACTGATTTGCTCTGATACTGTTATATTTTTGACTGTTATAAGCTTGTGAAAATACTTTCTGTGTTATGAACATAATATAAATTACACACTGTTCAAAATTAACTAATTTACACCGAAAATAACTCAATTTGTTAAATTTTGGAGCTATCCCAATATAGTTGGATTTGGTAAAAAGGCTACACAAATTCAAAAGCCAGGATAAGTACTATCCGTTTAATAATAAATTAGGTTTAATGTTTAAATTATTCATTTTATTGTATACTTAAAAAGGTTATAAAATGGCAAAAGTTTATTAACAACCCTAAGATGACATATTATTAAATTACCATTTAGACTTGTGTTAAAAGATGTATGTTATTATGCAGAGATCCCATGGTTTCAATAAGTACATTTTTCACCTTTATATGTCTTTTTATTTGTTGCTTGGAAAATGGTATTAATAATTTAATAATTGATAGCATTATCAAAAGGTTGGCTACCTGTAGTTTATGCAGCTTCAATTCAGAAAGTAATACAAGGGGAGTCCTCACTTGGCTGATTGTGGTCAGAGTTGTGTAAGGAAAGTCAAAAGCCAGAATGAGACAGAAGATAAGACATAACTTTATTTTCCATAAGTACTAAGATTTCAAAAGCCTCCAGAAAAACTCGGGCTTCAGTTTACGAAGAAGAGAGTTTAATGACTTGTTTGACTTCAGCGTTGCTCCCAAAGCGCTTGCTGGCAATCCTTCTTCAAAGACGGAAACAGATGAAAGTCCTTTGGTGCAAAATCAGGACTGTATGTCGGAGGGTGTAGGCGGATCCCAATGAAGAGTTATAATATGATTTCCACTGTCACGAGGGCAGCTCGCATTGTCATCCAACAACAGAATGCCAGATCAGAGAAGCCCAGGTCACTTTTTCCGAATCCATCTGCTTGATTGCGGTCGATTTCTACCCAATGGGGTGTATCGGTGTCTTGCGCGTTCATTCGCTGTTTCGTCATTCACATAGCCTCGCGTTAAACATTTCTTCCGTATACAAAACCCTGAGTTTTTCCTGTAGGGCTTTTTGAAACTTATCAAGTGGTATGACAAATGTCTCAATGTACTTGGTACTTATGTAGAAAAATAAAATTCTTAACTTATCTTAGCTGCCCATTCTATGTTTTGACTTCAAACAACTCTGACCACAGTCGACAGGAACTATTTTTCTAGACTCACCGTCGTATTAAACTCAGTAAAATGTCTTGGTTAGGTCTTGTGCAAAAGACAAGTAGGAGATAATGTGATTTTGGGTTATTTTATTGTCCTGCTTTTGTCTGTCAGGTGGAATTTTGTAATTGATTTTGTAACAACTTCTCGATGAGCTAGAGACTTGGAAATTTGGGTAATAGCTCAAGGGATGAATGTGCATGAAATATGAAAACAAAGATTTCTAGTTCTAACCCAGCCTCCCTGAAGAGATAGCCCTGATTTCTGGCTGTGGGCCCTTCGTAACTCCAGAACTTACAATGAATTTACAAACAAAGACCACCTGTCGATATCACGGGTTAAGTTGCATCTACTTATTCAGTATCATGACTCTGGGGCCAAAGAGACATGGCCCCCAGGTTACCATGATTTCTTATTAACTCGCTTTCATGTATGTCTGTTTGGGTGGAATTTTGTAATTAATTTGAAACTAACTTCCCGGTGAACTAGAGACTTGAAATATGGACAACAGCTCAGAAATGGATAACAATGCATGAAAAAGGATACAAAAACCTGGTACATAAAAAAAAAATTTATTAAGAAAATTATTATTTCTTTTTTCCTTAAATTTTTATGAGAATTATTCTCTCTCTCTCTCTTTCTCCTTTTCTTTTTCATTATCTTCATCTTTCCCTCCATCTCTTTTTCCCATCTCTCCCTTTCTCTCTCCCCCTCTCCTCTCTATTTTTCTTTCTTTCTTTTTCTATATATAATTCACATTCTTGTGTTAAAATAACAATGTTTGTCCTATAATTATGATGAGAAATTGATTATATAATTTCACTTTGTGACTAATGCATAAAATTTAAAATTTAAACACGTTCTGTTAAAAAAAATATATTAAACTAAGCAGTGATAAACGAATCAAATCGTTTATCATTAAAACAAAGACAAAATGAACGTATTTTTAAAATATGTATTTTTCATCCGTAACGGAAAACATTCAATCCTGCTTCGAATCGCACGCGATATCTTTACCTTGTAATGATGAAACAACGTGGCGAAACTATGAGCACGAAAAACATGTTTTCGTCATTCTGCTTAAGTAATATGAAAAGGAAAAACGTTGGATTCACTTCACAATAGCCTCATTCAAACTAAACAAATTTTAGACGCATCACGTGCATGGCAGTTTCACTTGTGTTTGTTTACCTGAGTTTACGAAATATTTGGAGCTATTGCAAGGGTATTTAATTATAATTTATTGGAACTTACCTATGCGGAAAAGATGTCCTGTAACATGGAGATTAGGGGGGAAAAAATTGTGAAAATAATTTTCTTAGTAAAAAAATTTTTTGTGCCATGTTTTTATAACCATTTTAATCAGTGGCGCTCACAAGGGGGGGGGTGTCCTAGGGGTCCGGACACCCCACAAAGCCCTTGAGTTTTTTTCAATTGATGATAATCCTATATATATATAACGTAAAATTTAATAAAGTACTTTTAATTAACAATTTATTTCATAAATTAATGCTAATTACTATTTCAATAATTTATTTTTTGCTACTTTTTGTTAACAAAATCGACAAAATCAGAAGAATCAATTGGTGTCTTGAGGTATGATACGAGTTGGGGGTTTTTTGATTATGGACACCCCCCTTGAAAAATATTTGTGTGCGCTACCGATTTCCATGCATTGTCATCTACTTCTGAGCTATAGTCCAAATTTCAAGTCTCTAGCTGATCGGAAAGTTCGTTTAAAATCAATTACAAAATTCCACCTGGACAAACATTCAACCCTCTTCAGAAGCCCGGGTCCAAGACTAGAACTTTTTTTTTTTACATTTTCAGGCATTGTCATCCACTTCTGAGCTGTGGTCCAAATTTCCAGTCTCTAGCTCATCGGAAAGTTCGTTTAAAATCAATTACAAAATTCTACACGGACAGACAAACAAGAAAGCGAGTTAATAAAAACATGATAACTTGGGGGCAACTTTTTGACCTAGAAAAATGAAATTGAATACATACATAGACGCAACTTGACTAGTGCTATCGACAGGCGGCCTTCGTGTAAATTCGTGTAAGTTACGGAGCCCCTGACGAAATCGGGGCCCCTGCTTCGAGACTAGAACTTTTTTTTTTACATTTTCGTGCATTGTTATCCACTTCTCAGCGATGGTCCCTATTTCAACTCTCTAGCTCATCGGGACAGACATTCAAGGCTCTTTAGGGGCCCGGGATCGAGACTATAACTTTTTTTCCCTTCATATTTTCATGCATTGTCATCCACTTCTGAACGATGGTCCAAATTTCAAGTCTCTAGCTCATCGGGAAGTTAGTTTAAAATCAATTACAAAATTCCCCCCGGACAGACATAGAAGCCTCTTCGGTGTAGGGAGGAAGGAGAGGGGGGGGGGTTGAACCTAGAACAGAATTTTTGTAAATTATTTATTTTTAAACTGTTTTATTTCAGGATCTGAAAGTGGCTGTAGTAGCCTAGTGATCATGATTCCAAGCTCGTAGCTGGCGTGTCTTTTGTTCAAATCTCAGACCCTCCATATAGGAGGGGCTAATGCACGGTGATTATGGTTACGGTTTATCTGTGGGCATACGGGCTGCAACGCAGCCCTCAATCCCATAACTGAGTATCTAAGATGGAAGAAGCGACAAAAATTGGTGTTTTCCAGTCTGCGATACACTTTACGATGATAGACTGATGCGAGGTGATCCGGGAGGCGTGCCTAAAAGTTTATTATTGATGTTATCTGAAGAAATTTGACTTGGTTGAGAGCCCAGAGACTGCTCTCTGATTGGTCGATGTTGCTGATGCACGTTAAATCTGTCGAGGCTTAAAATCGTCCCATTGACGTAGTTAGGAGAGGGGAGAGGGGCCTCAAGTGTCGACTCATTTCTTGACCGTCCTTCAAAATTATGCGGTCCGTCACGAATAGCCCTCGCGTTGCTTTATAGTGTGCGTCGTTAGTAAATAATCACTCTATCTTTGAACAGATTGAAATTTAATGATTGAATATGATAAAATAAACCGGGTAACTATATTATACTGAGTGATTCAAAAAGAAATATACAGCTTAAATGCACTGTAAATCAAGAACAATATGTGTTACCTGTAACAGAATTGTACAAAGGCGGATTAAGGTAGTTGGAGGCCCCTGGCGGTAAAAGGTTTGAGGCCCATGGGCTTAAGAGTCGAAAAACTAAAATAGTGAAAAGAGTCGCTTACTTTAAATTCTCAAAATAAAATGTATTGCTATAGTAAAACTCATCGGCTAAAGGAAAAATCTGAACTGTACATAAAAAAAATTTAAACCCTTACTTAAGAGCTTACAGTTTTGCTGTACAGTTTGATTTCTCTTTGGCAAATTCATCAATTCTTTTCACCATATCTATTTTGTCCAAAACATTTTATTCTGTATATAATATGGCCATGTTATTCAATTTCTCTTTTCTCCCATAGTACTTGTTAAATTATTTTTTAACACGTTTTAAAACTAAAAAAGATCATTCACCTGATGCACTCGATATCGGTATTGTTAAAAATATTTTCAAAAGTTTTTCTACATTAGGATTTCTTTTACATCTCGATAAATTTCTAGTGGTGTTTTCATTGTATCTTTGCTTTCTTTTCATTTCTTGTTCCAAGGTGACGTGGTTGGTTTGTCGCTGGCCTTTGACTCATCACGCTTGGTGCCCCTACTAGAGCTGGGGGCTCCTGGCGGCCGCCAGGTTCGACACCCGCTTAATCCGCCACTGGAATTGTATGGGATTATTTGAAGTTTTGGTAGATACCGTCACAGATGTTCTAAGTGTGAATTTTTAGTCACACGAAAACACATCGAGGCGGTAATCCATTGCCATCCAAACCCTAGTTAAGATATCTTAATCAAGTTCATGGATAGCTGCTTAATACGCTGTTTCGGCTCCACTAAATCAACTACAGAAATTTTTAAAAAATGAGTTCCATTTAACTTAGACTTCGTAAATCCATCAAAGACATTTTTTTTCTGCATTTTTATAACAATAAAAATATGTGTAAGGAATTTTGTAATACCCTGTAATGATGATGTTTAAGGTGAAGTAAAAAAACTAAAACTTATAGACATAACACTTTGGTAGTTTAAATGGAAGAAGATGTGAATCATTGATAACATGTATTGATAAAGTAGGGAAAGGGTAATTAAAAAGACTTCTAAAGAATCTAGAATTTTAAACTTACAATTTAAAAACTAAAAAAATGAGCAAAATAATCCAATTTTCAATGGTATGTCTTTATATTGTATTAAAATATATTATTTTACAAATCATAGATGAAAATACCTTTATTTGCAATTTTCTCAAAACGCATTTGTTAGTGATTCCGGTACACTTTCCTTAAAATCTAGTTTACCCATAGTGCTGATATTTTGCATAATACAAGATTAACAAATTTTTAACAAAGTGAAGGAATTCGTTTTCAAATAAACATTCAGAAATTTCAGATACAGCACAATTTCTGCATAAATTTTAAAGGAAATTTAAATCACTAAATTTTTAAAAAAAATATTAATTTTTAAAAATTTATATTTTAAATTTTCATTTCGTTCATTTTATGGATTGTTACGCTTACAAAAACTCCGTGAAATTTTATAGCTATATATGCAGTAGAATTTATGCAAAGTATACCTGAAGGTAAATACATGCTTGAAAATAAAAATAAAAAATAGTTATTGATCAGTTATTGCTCTTACAGATTTATTTGTAATTTAAAATGGTTTTTTTTTTTACATTAACAAGTACATAAATATACAGATAATTCAACGTAAAATATTTATTTCCGTTGCTTTAAATTTAAATGAGAACCATTTAAAGTTGGTACAAAAAAAGTTCATTTTTCCTTCTCGCAGACGTCCCAGTTACCTTAAGAGTACATATACCTTACGGCCACTGGCGTAGCTATTCTTCAGTGGGCCCTGTATCTAAATTCCTTGATGGCCCTCTTTCGGAGCCCCTTAACAGTTTACTATTTTTTTCTTGCACATTTTGGAGCCCTTAAACCTTGAAGGCCCTGTGTCATTGACACGTCTGATACGGCGGTAGCTACGTCCCTGCTTACGGTTTGTTGAGGTGGTGCGCTTATTTGACTGTAACCGTTTAACAGTATCAATAAAGTGTATACTTCTTTATGGATCACCCTATATATAACCACCAAATTATATTAGTAATAAAATACTAATCACTACTTAAATACACATCGAGTTCGAATCATATACTTTTAGAATCAATTGATGAATACAATGAAATTGATTCTTTCTTTCATAAAATGATTAAAAAAAGAGAGACTATGTGGCAAAACATACAAGTACTACAGAGCAAAACATATTTTTTCTACAGTTTACTTCCGACTCTTTTCTAGTAAATACCATAATAAAAAAATATGCGAAATTCGAAAGATGGTTATTTTTCGCGAATCTTCATTCGCAAAAACAGGAAAAAGGCAATCAAGTTCTCCCATTCACCATCTTTGTAAACTATAAATTCTTCAAATCGTGTGTGTACTTTCCCTGATAAACAAACAAATCTAAAGGTCATAAATTCTGTTATCGCGTCGCAGAGTACATAGTATCAATTTTATTGCAAAAACGCTTATTTGCACAAAATAACTTTTATGAGTGCAACATAGGGAAGATGAATATTTACTACACTTCCAACAGAAAAAAGTGTTTATTTCGCTTATATAAAACCACACAATTTAGTTTAGAAATCAATAACGATTGCAGAAATAAATGAATGACATTTGCAGGTCCAATGTTATTTGTCATGAGACAAAAAATAAATCCAGGCTTTTTAAGTTGCCATATTAGGACATCAGCTTACAAAAAACCACTCAGTGAATAATATAGTATAATTTAGTTAATATAATACAGTTTCTACACATTTTGAAAGTTATCTCAGTCCTAATATCGCTCTCTCACTCAAAATTACTTATTACAATCTCACGTCACCGAGAACCAATTACATCTTAAGGCGAACCTTAAAAAATATATACATTTTTACTCAATAAACTAAATTTTTACGAATAATTAAAACAAATAAAATTTCGAATTTAAGTCGTACTACAGCAATTTCTTCCAAGTTAATGCGATAAGTGGAATTTAAAACTAATTGCTCTCCAATAAACTGGAGCATTAAAAAGCAAATATTTATTTTATGTAAAGCTATAAGAAATGAGTACAATAAACAAAATCTTAAAGTTCCATTAATAAATATGATATCATATTATACAAATTTCTAATCTTTTTGAATTCGTTTGAACAAATTAAACTACTAAACTATAAATTGAACTCAGTGGCGCAACAGTGCATAGAGAGCCAAGGTCTACTGTGCCCATCTCAATTTTCGTGACCTTAGGCTCTGAGGTGTACAAGCAGATGTTCAGGTCAGATATTCAATCTGACGCTTTGATAAAATTATAATTCTTAATTGTATATATTTGAGTTATTTTTTAAGACTTTTACACAAGGCTTGAAGCCAGCATGTAGCGCTAAAATTTGTAGTCCACCCCAAACCCAAAATATAACTAGTAATGCCTATACTCGGCCCGAAACGGTGACCAAAACTTCTTGGATCAGTCGCATTTCGCGGTAATCAAAAATTTGAAGAGTTCTGGAAAATCAGTGGTATGCAAAAGGGTTGGGGGCTTCAACCCCCCCCCCCAGATATACCGATTCAATTTATAGTATGATGGCTATGCCTCTGGATTTTCATCAACGTGTTTCTTAAACTATAACTCCCCCTTCTCCTATAAAAGAAATATGTATACTGTATACACCGCTGTGTGAAATCCTAGCTGAGTGATTCATTTTAAGAACAATCCTCTCCCGATCCTCTTGCACAGATCTCTCACACGGGGGTTGATTACATTCTAAGAAACAAGTAGAGATCAGTGGTTCCTAAACTTTTTAAACTCATGGACCCCCTTTTTATAGTCAAAACTTGCCCATAGACCCCTTTTTATAGACAAAACTTGCCCATAGAGCCCTCTTTATAGACAAAACGCCCTCCGAGTGAAAAAGCTACATAAATGTATAAAAATAACAAATTAAAAAAAAACATTTTGTTACAGAATTATTTATTGAAATTATAACTTTTGTTTAAAATAAAATAAAATAATAACTTGCATGAACTTGATGAGCGTAATGAGTGTATTTGTGTGTGTGTCCGATTCGATGTTTGTGAGTAGCAATCGCACACACAAATCCCCACGAGCACTAATTTCTATTCAATATCTTATTCTTCTCCCCCCCCCTTCTTTTTTGTGATGAGGTTTATAACGACACTGAATCCACGTTCTACCAGATAGGAAAACGGTAAAGTAGTCAACAACTTCTGTACAATAACCTTAAAGCAGGATGTAAACTGGGGATTTATTTTTGTAACCAAAATTTGTGTATTGTGTGTGTGTGTGGTATCCTTGTTCAAACATTGATTTAAATCCTTCATTTGTGGATATTTCAATAAGATGTTCCTGTATTAGTATAGATTGATCTGTGTTCCGGATCTGAGTTTGTGCATGCGCAAAAGGTTCAACATCCAGTCGGAAACATCCAAGTGAATTGTTGTTATTTATTTAAATTTCCATAAAAATAAAAATAGGTCAAAATTTTTTTAACTTTATATTAAAGCTTTCGCGGACCCCTGACGTTATTCAGGGACCCCCAAATTAATTTTAATTTGCCACAGACCTCTGTGTAATATCGGGGACTCCCGGGGATCCGTAGAGACCACTTTTGGAACCACTGACGTAGACGAAAACCCCGAGGGGTAATCTCTACGAAAAAGTTTTAAATCTTGTACACGGCAGGTGTTTACAATACAAATTGGAGCGCTCGATCTCTGTCGAGATCATAATCTCCCTTTCTTTTCAAATTGGGTGGTTAGCTTTTTGTCTTATAGTTTGCCCTTTTTTGTTAAAAAATATTTGAAATGATATTTCTAAATGTGGTGTTTTAAAGAAACTTTTTATTGGGGGGGGGGGTGTCTGGGTGTCAATGGGTGATCTGGAAATTTGGGGAAAAGTCAGGTGGTTCTACATGGCCCGGAAGGTAAAATCTTCAGAAGTAGGAGAGCAAGCTATCCTATTTGTCGGCAACTCGGCTCCCATAGGAAGCTCTAGTGCGCCCGAGGGCGTGGTTTAGGGTTTATCTTTACTTTTTGAAAAGGAGTAGAATGAACTACTCGTAATTTCGCATAACATGCTCATAGAACACATTTATCCTGTCTTTTCCCTTTACCGCTCTCAACTGCTTCCCCAATTCCAGAAGGAATGGGTAATCAGTGAAGAGTTTTTTAATTTCGAAGACTGCATCTGACCCTTCCTTTTCCTGTAAGTCGAAATTCTTTATCTTTTTCTCTACCTTAAGTTGAATTAAAATTTTTTCCATGGGATAAATGCTTCTCTAGTATTCGATAAACAAATTTCCTTTATGTTTGGGTTTACATTTTTTCCTTAAAGTATATTAAATGAATATCCACTGGTAAATTTTAAACTATTTCCATTTTGTCGATATAACAAAATTAGATTTCCACTGGATTTTTTTAAAAAAAATTTGAAATTTATATATTAGATTTTTTTTTTAGGTACGTATATTTCACAAGCCCTTCGTCGAAATTATTTTTTCAAAGAATTTCCAGCAAGCTGTTGGAAAACTCAGCTAGCTTAGGTGTCTCCTCGTCACTTGATCGTGGCTCAGAATTATTAGATCCGTCACCGAAATCCTTCGCGTTGTTTCACAGTGCCACGTAAATTAAAACTAAATCAAATCGCGAACAGTACTCTGAGCGCTTAAAAACGCATGTACTCTGTGTGTGTGTGTGGTGCGTGCGTGCGCGTGTGCGCGTGTGCGTGTGTGCGTGTGTGTGTGCGTGTGTGCGTGTGTGTGTGTGTGTGTGTGTGTGACGTATACATATATTTTCACTATAAAACGTTTTTTTAATTACTAAAAGGGGCGTAAATTACTATGGCTAATAGATGTCTTAACGGAATACGAAAATACATGAAATCGAATTTTATCAAAAGAAAAACAAAGAATCTATTGTATACAAGTCTTTTAAGATCAGTATTAGTTTATGTATGTGAAACTTGGTCCATGTCTCGAACAGATGAGGACATGGTAAGTATCTACGAAAGGAAGATTTTAAGATTTATTTTTGGAGAAATTCAGGAAAATGGAACGTGGCAAAGAAGATCAATCTTCGAGCTCTATCCATCATATAAAGAATCTGACATCATTAACTTCATCAAAGTACAACGAATTAAATGGGCAGGTCACGTTGTCAGAATGGACGAAGACCGCACCACTAAAAAAGTCTTCAATGCCCAACCAATTAGCACACGAAGAAAGGGCAGGCATAATCTTAGATGGATTGATGTCCTGGAAAAAGATCTCCTAGTTTTGAGAACCAAGAATTGGAGAACATTAGCTGGAAAAAGACTAGCCTAGAAAAAGCTTCTTGAGAAGGCCAATGCCCACCCTGGGCTGTCGAGCCATTGAGGAAGGCAGGGAAAAAGCTATAAGAGTTTCCTAAAATAATTTATGTGTAATATCTTCTTATTTAAAAAAAAATATTAGTTGCACAGAAAAAAAAATATAAGTATTTAAAAATAAGCCGAATTTTTATTTAAAGAAGTATGCAACGTGTATGTATTACATTGAGAAGATTTTTCCGATGATGTTTTTTTCAAGCTTTATTAAAATGTATTTAAGTCTGTTTCTTAAAGTAATCATTGAATTAATAAGAAATGTAAGGAATTCTGTTCATAATATTTTTTGTTGCAATTTCCGTACACATTATACGCAAGCAAATGTCTATTCCCGTCTGTTCGACGTAAGAAGGAAAATTCTAAAAATAAAATGATGGAGTGAGTGTAAACGTCACTAGTGAACGATAGCTTTATGAATTACGTGTTAAACGTCTTGTGTCGACAACAGTTCGCGTCTTACATTTTATAAAAATGTGAGATAAAAATACTCCCATGACGAAATCAAAAACATATCTCACGTGTTTTAGCATGCGAATAAAGTGCATAAACACAAATGACAATCCGATTTACGGTTATACCAGCTTTCGACTAACATGTCCGAGCTTACTACAGAATTTACGACTGTCTTTATATAACATTCTGAAAACATTATAACTTATTTTTCTGATTGCATAGGCTTTTTTTTTTTTGCGTATTTTACTTATATTTTCTATGTTTCTGCTTCGAAATGGTCAACCCATATTCTAATGATATTACCCTAGTATTAGTGGAACACATAACGCTTAAGATATTTGACAAATTAGTTTTTATTTGCTGAGATATTAATATAATTTTTTATACATCGGTAATAGAACATACGACAGGAATTTTTTGTTTGACTAAAAGGAATCAATTTATTTCGAATTTTAAATTAATAATACGAGGATTATTTGATCTTAATAGTGGATATATCGACGTTATTCAGTCACAGACAAGATTGTCTAGTGGTCACAGTCGGAGTTTTGTAATCAACCATTTTTAAAACGAACATATTCGAATCCTTATTAACTTAAGGCCAATTTCACTCGAGGCAATTTTGAGTCCATTCGTTTCCTGTCATCACAAACTCTAGAGCAGGGATGGCCAACCCGTGGCACGCGGGAGTCATTACTGTGGCATGCGAAGACTTATTGAAAAATTACAAAAATTTTATGAAAATATTACTGAATTAATTGAAGTACAATAGAAAATTATTATTAAGAGAATATGTAAGAAACAGAAATTTTCAGAGTGAGATTTTAAAGGCTCTAAGCAAGATTTTTTCTTTTCTTCAGTATAGCACCAAAAATGAGATCATGCTCCAAAACTTACAATTCCACAGCATTGTAACGTTCCGAGAAAAGTGTTGAGTAACGTGAGACTAAAAACAAATAAATTCTCTCTCTCTCTCGGACGGTCGAATCTGCCCAAAAAGTTACCCTTTCTCGGGGGTGGTTAATTTTTAATATCTCGGATTTCCATTCGAATTTCAGCTTCCCCTTGTCGTGCTGGTTTAGTGTTTATAGCTATTGGCTGTCAGCATGATGCGAGATAAAAGGCTTTTCCGAAGGTGTTGGCTATTTACGATTTCTGTAATGCAAGAAGTAATTCTGCAATATATTAGGAGAGCAGTTGTTGATACAGTAGAAGTAAATCCATCTTCTCAAAGTAGTCTCTTTATAAAGCAGAGGGAGTGAGAACTTGTATCCATGACTAATCAGAATGCTGGATTCAGAGCCTAGAAAATTTCTTGCGTAACATCAGCAAATTGTTTCTAACTGTCAGACTCAGTTGATTTTGAACTCTGTTTAGCAAGACGTTAAGCTTTTTTTCCTTTTCTAAAATTGTTTTTAGATTTTAGCATTGCGTAGTTGCTTAAATTTTTTTTTATTTTCAATATGTTTATGAATCTACATCGAAAAGAAATTATGAAGAGGATATTGCAGCACGTAATTTTAAAATTGTCTGGGAAGAACAATACTTGCTTACACATCAGAATGCGTCCAAGCCTGTTTGTTTGATATGTGGAATTTGTACAGCGGTTCCAAAAAAAAATTAACTTGGACTGTCATTTCAAATAACTGCATAGTGATTTCAATAGCAAATATCCTGTTGGATCAAATTTGCGAACGGAATTTATCAATGAAAAAAAAAAGAAATCTTTAGCCAGCCAACAATTTTTGTTCCAGAAGAGAAATGATGAAATGGAAACCATGGTGAAGGCTTTTTATGAACTCTTTTTGTTGTTAGCCTGCAAGAAAAAACCACATTCTGACGGAGAGAAGAAAATAAAAAAGAAACTTTTTAATTTTCGCCCAACATGTCGGTGATCTAAATGTCAAAAATATTGTTGCTAAAATAGCTTTGTCTAGCTGCGTTGTATAGATGACATGGACCAGGATGTTGGAACGCAAGTTATCTCTGGACTTCAAAATTGCAAATATTTTTCATTAACTTTGAATGAAAGCTGTGATATCACAGACAATGTGCAGTTAAGAATCTTTGTGCGTTACATGAACAATAATTTTGATACTGTGGAAGAATTTCTTGATTTGGAATCTTGTGGAAGAAACGGAAGAAAATGGCAAGCTACTATTTCATTGTAGTGTGTGCGCCAACTAGTTTTAACTACAGGTGAAGACATTTTTAAGGAACTTAAAAATGTAATTGAAAATAAAGTAGAGTGGACAAAATTAGACAGTATTTGCACAGATGAAGCGCCTTGCATGGTTGGCAGAATAAAAGGTTTTGTTGCATTGCTTGAAAATTATTTGGGAAGAAAAGTTTTCAAGTATCATTGTGTTATTCATCAAGAAGCTCTTTATATCAAGGACTTAAACTTGTCTTCCGTTGTTGACACCGTGGTGCGCTGTATCAACAAAATACGAGCTCGTGATCTGAATCGACGAAGATTTCGTACGCTTTTTCCCGAAGAAACGGAAGAAAATGGCAAGCTACTATTTCATTGTAGTGTGTGCTGGCTTTCCAAAGGAAGTTCACTAGCGAGATTTTGAAGGGAATGTGTTTTAGAATATCTGGAAGAAAGCGATGAACTGCCCAGTGAATGCTCGCTCCTCAGGAGGGAAAATTGGCTGTGGGATTTAGCTTTCCTTATCGATAATAATGGAACATTTAAAAATTTTAAATTTAAGATTACAGGGGAAAAATTGTATATTTCCAACCCTAGTTGGTCATATATCTTCTTTTGTGAACAAACTTTTGCTTTTTTTGTCTGGATTTTGGAGAGAAAAAATTAACGAATTTCACATTCACACATGCAGTAATTATCTGCCAAAGTTAGTAATGTTCCGAACTATGATAGATTTAAAAATTTAATATCCATTTTGCAGGATTCTTTCAGTGTCAGGTTTGAGGATTTTAAAGTTGATAAAAAATACTGAACTTTTCACTAATCCTTTTTCGATTTCTCTTCAAGACATTAATTGTTACCCACCTCAGGTACAAATTGAAATTATTTATTTATTTACAGTACTATATTACTCTGAAAAGCAAATATAAGGAAGTTATTTTAACCGCAAATGATCCGAATTACATCGAATTTTGGAAATTTGTGCCATCAAGCAATTTACCAAATCTACATGGTTTAGCGGTCAGATATTGTTGTTGGTTTGGATCAACATAGATTTGTGAAGAAATGTTTTCTGTTATATGTTGCTCAATCAAAAAATATAAATCATTCAAAATTAATCAAAATATCGCTCAAAATTAACTAATATGCACTTAAAACACCTAATTTTGTTAACATCTTCGAGAACTATAATTCAAATATAGATGATTTAGTAAAAATACTACAAATTCAAAAGCCACATTACGAAAGTACTGACTTCTTAACAATCATTTAAAATTAAATGTTTCAAGTTGCTTATTTTTATTTTGTACCTAAGCTAACTGATTGATCCTGTAAAAATTTATCAACAAAAAAATAAAGTTTCTACTTTTGTTTTATTTGTTATGCATTTTTTTATTACGTTTTTACTATATAGAACTTGCACTTAAAATGTTTTTGGTGTAAATATATATATAACCCATAATAAGCCTATAAGTAACATTTTTTCATTTTTGTGTATTTTTTAGTTTGGTGGAAAAGTTGGAAGTAGCACGCGTAATTTTTTTTTTTTTATCAGATTGTGGCACGCGCTTCCCAAAAAGGTTGGCCACCCCTGCTCTAGAGTGAAAAGGAAAGAAAATACCTTTCACACGTGGACACAAAGTTGTCTGAAAAGGGAGTGACAGATTCATCGGTACAATATGTAGAAGCAGTATATATAAAAGTTTTCTCAATTTTTAATATACACTCAAGAGCCAAAACAGTATGACCACCCCTACATTTTGTAATGAACTCGCCTGGATGACGTGGAAGGCACGTGATCAGGTGGAAGTGGTATTTAACTGCTGCTGGAGAGTCTGAAGAATCATTCTTTCACTTACTTCTGTGCATGATGGGAAAGGCTGTGGATCTAAGCGACTTTGATAGAAGGCAGATTGTAATGGCTCGGAACAAGTATTTCCGAAACTGCACGACTCGTGGGTTGTTCGCGATCTACAGTTGTTAGTACTCATGCAAAGTGGATGAATGACAGTGAAACCAGCAGTAGACGACATGGTGTTGGACGTCCACACGCTATCAAAGAAAAAGGTCGTCGTAGACTGTCTCGTATGGTGAAGCAAAACCGGAGCCAGACAGTGGCTCAGCTGACAGCCCAATACAATGCAAGGAAAAGTAGAATAGTATCGGAGCACACTGTTCAGCGGACACTGTTAGATATGGGGCTACGCAACAAACGTCCCATTCGTGTGCCTTTGGTGAACAAGCGTCATTGCCAACTGCGCCTGCGCTGGGCCCGGGAACATCGCGACTGGTCCATGGATCAGTGGGAGAGAGTTGCCTGGTCAGATGAATCACGGTTTGTCATTCCTTACGCCAATGGCCGTGTCAGGATACGCCATCTTCCAGGCGAACAGTTGCTTCCTCAATGTACATTAGGTCATACATAGGCCGGTGGTGGTGGTATTATGCTTTGGGGAACGTTCTATTGGGCGTCTATGGGACCCGTGGCTGTGGTAGAGCAGGACCATCTATGCTAAAGGGTATCTGAAGATCATTGCGGACCAGTTGCACCCTTACATGGCCTCTGTTTTTCCAGCTGGAAATGGAATGTTCCAACAGGACAACGCCCCGTGTCACAAGGCTAAAGTTGTGTTGGGATGGTTCCAGGAACATGATGCTGAATTCCAGTTAATGTCCTGGCCATCTAACTCACCGGATCTCAATCCGATAGAACACTTTTGGGATGTCATGGGACGGCAGCAAAGAATTCAAAGACCACCAATTCGTAATATCTCGGATTTGCTTGACCATTGCTTAAACATCTAATACAATCTGTCTCCAACCATCTACCAAGGACTTGTGGCATCCATGCCAAGGCGGGTTGAAGCTGTGTTGCGCATCAAAGGTGGGCCAACTCGTTATTGACAGGATGCCATAATGTGTTGGCTCTTGAGTGTATAATCATCCGCGTGTGAAGAGCGTAGCTTCCACAATATCCTTTTAGAGCAGTGATTCCCAAAGTGGTCTATATAGACCCCCAGAAATCTATGACGACCTCCAAGGGGTCCAAGTCAGCCAAAAATTAATTTAGGGGTCCATGAGTTTTAAGTGGGGTCTATGATAGTGGCTCTTATTAAACCAGATCGTGACTTTATTTTTAAAAGAAAATTTAATCAAGTGGAAATAAAATTTTACCTATTTAACTGGATTATTTACTAAATTTGATGAGGTTAATTTTCATTTACAAAGTGATAGCATAAATTTTATTTAAACAAGAAGCATTTCAGCTTTTCTTTCCTGAGTTAAGCTAAAGTAATATAATACTGGAGGTCCCGAAGTAGTTAAAATATACCGGTTCTGGACCAGTGGAGCTGTGGGGAGCCGCGAGAAAGGGGGTAGAAAAAATTTCACCCCCTGCCACGACGGAGCCGAGGACCGCTGAGTAGGGAAGAAAGATAAGAAAAGGGTGATAACGGTCTTGGGCATCCTTATCTGAAAAGGGTTCTGCGCATGCGTTATGAAAATTTGAAATACTGTGAATTTACTAAATACACTTATACTCTGGGCCAGTGGAGCTGTGGAGCTATGGGGAGCCGCGAGAAAGAAAGAAGAAATTTCCTCCCCGTGGGTCTGGACCGGGTGGATCCCCCCCCCCCCTTCGAACTGCAAGAGGTGGAAAGTCCTACTGACTGATAAGGGTTTCAGGGCTCTATACTGATAAGATATGGGTAGTGGAAATGTACTTTTTAGCGATAACGAGTTATATTCTTATATAGTTTTAATTAATTGGGAAGAATTCTAATTTTTTTAATTACGTCATTGGAAGCAAATTTTAGTCTTGATGAAGGGAACCGACTTTTTTTTGGAAAAATGGAACTTAACGCTAGTCACAGCTATTTTTCGTTTCAATAAATGTTTTTCATTATTTTAAAACTAATTTTTTTAAAAAGTATATTTACTAGGGGAGCCATTTATGATTGATTTTAATTTCTATGTGCAGACTTAGACTTATATAAATTCATAGAGAAATATCCCCCACAATGTGAGATAACATTCATAAAATATTTCTATTTCTGCGGACGTTTTTCTAAAAATATTATGGATGGTCAGAGTTTTTTCAACGATTCACCTTTTAAATTGTTATTATTTCAAAGATTAAATAAAAAGCCTTAAGTCGCAAGTAAGTTGAAATTTTTTTCTTCTTTTCCCCCAAAGAAATGAATTAAGCCTTTTAAACACGAAAGTGAATTATACAAATACAAGACATAAAATTCAAGTTATGAATAATTTACTTTTTCAACAATTCTAGAGAAAATAATTATGAGAAAGTTAATGTGTGTTATGCATGCAGAAGGTCTAGTCAAGGCAGAATCTATTGTAGAATTTTAAAATCTCATGAATCTAAATCTGTTCATTTTCTTATCTCTTGCATTATTATCGCAATTTCTGAAGAAAATCATATTTCGAAACAATCAGATACCTTATTGAATTTTTCATTTCCAAAATATATTTATTCACAGCTGTTTTAGTATATAATTTTATATTATAAAGAGAGATATAAACAGCATTTTTATTCCCACTTTTCATTATTTTTCCTTTTATTGTATATTGTAGTTTTTTTTAAAGTGATTATTAAAAAAAATTCTATTTATATATATGAGTGAGTTAGTGAATAGTATAAGAAAATTCATTCCGCTCTCTCAAGAGCACGTGTAGACAAAAAAAATACGGAATTAACCACTCATAACAAATGCAGAATTCTTAACAATCGAAACAGGGAAACATCAACATAGAAAATCGGAAAAAGGTGACTGTAAATTGATTTCTTAAGCTTCAAACTTTTTCATTACATTTTTTTCAAACTTAAGCTTCGAACGGAACCCTTAGAACTATGGGGGTGATTTCGTGGACCCCATTCCTAGAATATTTCTTTAAATAATATTTAAAGTAGATCAACAAATAAAATACGTACTTTACGAAAAAAACCATTTTTAAAAATCTGTATTGTTTATTAAAATTTAACATAATTTACTCACACATTAATAATATTAATTTGTGATATTTCCAAGTGTCACCTATACCATGCATTAAATTTAGTACTTGGGATATGCATTTTTTCCCCTACACAAGCTGTAGAAGTCTAGCCCCATTGAAGTTAAATGCATTTTATATTATGATTTTATATTTCGTTTTTATATTTTTTGCCACTCACGTTGAGAAATGTTTTGCATTTAAATTCATTGTTCTGAATGGCATTAAAATGTTTATATCTGTGTGAAAAACTCCTGTGTATTTTGTATGAATTTGCAACCTAAAATTTAAGAGCTGTTCTTGCTTAAATTTAGATTTGCCATTGAATCTGTTGATAAGTTGTTCCCTCTCCTTCAATATGGGTCCCCACAATTGTATAAAGGTGTATTTTCCATTACAAAGCTATTCTACAAAACATTAAGCTCACGAGTGTAAAATTATTCCATAGTAGACAAAACAATAATATACTAGGTGGTACATATAAAAAAAAAAACTTTTTAATATTTTCTTATATTACAATAAAAATTTAAAAAGCATTACAAAATTTTCAGTTTTTAGTGGGTGGGATGAGCTTCAGAAACTTGTGGTATCACACAGTTCATAGAAAAAACGTGATTTCATTTTGCATGCACTTTTATATTTTCCTTTTTTTTATTGTGACTCGTGGAACCCCAGGATTCCATGGAACACAGTCTGAAGACCCCTGTCTTAAGCGGACCCAATAGAAAACTGATCAATCAAGAGTTCATTAGAGATATTAAACATTTACTTATATATATACTTTCAATATGCTTTGTTGAAATTTCTTCAATTTTTTTTGAAAAATTTTTCAGGGTTTTCGTTTTTTTATTAAATCAACTTATTTATGAGAGCATTTGTTTTCTTTCAGAACAGCACTTTTTTTCCTATTTTATATAGGTGTAAAATAATTATAGGTATTTATTATTTTTTTCTAAATAAGCTATGAGATGGAAAAATTCTTTTCAATGAAAGCTGAGAGGCTTCTCTATTTTATGTTTTAAGAAATTAAACCAACTTCAATTACAGCTGTAATTATAGTTTCATATTTTGAATATCGATTTAAAAATTCAAATAGAATTCGCGTACACTCAATGGACAAATAAGATTTTTATGAGTTCCTTAATCCATAGTTTTCTTAAAACGTTAACAAGCGTTTTTTTTAAAAGAAAATATGTATAAATATCAAAAACTCAGAATATAGTTTAAAAAATATTTTATTACTATTAAAAGTTAAATATAATGTCAACAAGGAAATTTTATAATGCTGAGAAAGAAATGTTTAAGAAAATTTCTATTCCTCTTGCAAAACATAATTAACCTTTTAATCAACGACGGAATTAGATTTATTCAAAGAACATAACCCTTTTATAAAAATAGCAGCATAGATTTAGATGTGCTTGTAGATCACAGCCACAATAAAAAACTTGGTTAACTGCATTTGGATAATTTCAGTACGTAAAACAAAAAAATCAAAGGGAAAAGATTTTTTTCCCCTCCAAATATCCTTATTAATAAGAAATTTTTTTCCAATTATAGAACATCATACACATATGAATATAATATCGAATAGCACACCACATTTAATTCCATCATATGTGATACCAAGGAATGCATGTATCGTTGAATTTCATTTTGTAGTTAGAGTGCACAAATGAGAGAAATTTACATAGCTCTGAAACAATGCTATATATCTTTAAACTTGTAAGGTATAAAAATTGATTTTTTTTTTCATTTGTCGTGTAAATGTCCTTTATACTTAATACATTTAAAACGGAATATAATATAATTTTTCTATACCAATCAAATAATTTTTACGAAGTTTGAGTTCCTTTTCTTTTCAATAATATTTATTGTTTAATAATTATTGTCTGCTTAACAATTACTATTGTGTAGACAGATAAAGTCGAAACTTTTTTTTTTACTATTATTAGCAAGAAAAATAAAATTAAGATACACCTCGCTGTCTAAATTTTTTAATATTCCTATCTTCATAAGAAAATAAAATCATTTTTTTGCGATTTGAAGAAAGTCAAAATTTTAAAACGTTCATGTAAAATGAAATTCGAGTAATGATTTACACAACTAATCAAATTTATTTTGCAAAAATTTAGCAAGATTTTTGAAACACTTAAAAACTACTTATTTGATCATTTACTTATTCTCCCAAAGCCTTTTGTATATCAAATTCACAAAATGTTAAAAAACTTGGAGTATTAAATGTTTGCATTACTTTTTTTTAATGTCAAAATGTTGCTCTGATGTTGATTATTGTTGAATAAACTATATTTTATTCTCATAAGATAGATTTAATTATAAATAATTGAATATTGTCCTGTTTTTCATGAAAAATTATTAAACATTTCTTACACTTAATAGTTAAAAGTTAAATAATACCGTAATAAAAAAAGGTTTTATTATATAAACCAGTTAAAAAATGTCAGATTCTTTTTTCAATTAATTTCGCTTTGAAATTTGTAACATGTGTTCTTCCGTCAACATACTTTACAGTTATCATTTGTATACGGTCAGATTAAGTTATATCAACTGGTATGCTTGCAGATATTCTTCTAATCTGTACACAATGCCTCTTGAGAACTGATTCATGAGTTGTTACAGAATTTCACACAATGAAGCTTTAATAAAATCTTATTTGTCCCACGACTCGTCTCACGTTTTGTATGTTTTTGACTTGTCCGATTTTGGAGGCTGCATCTCATTTGGTGTTAAGTAGTACAACTTTTACCCTTTAGCTTGTCTTTTCTGCATATCGGGTAGTCATTTCTAGTGACTGATTAATAACAGTTATTATTACTTGGTTGAAATGATTTCGAATATTGATTCAAATGACCCAGCTGCGTTTGGATTCTCATGTGAACTCAAACAAAGCGCGAGATCTTTACCTCGAATAACAAGAGGACGAGGCCGTCCGACAAATCTAGTTTAATATACACAAGAATAATCTTTTATCTCGAAGGAATAGAAGTCATTTCGTTTATTTTTTATAAAAATATATAAATATCAAAAGACGTTTGTAGCAAATTATACGAGGAAAATAAATACTAATTTTTTTTTTAAATTAGTTCATAAACTTTAAAAGTAGAAGAGACAAAATTTTATACCAGGGTTATTAATCTGAATATTTTTTAAAAGGGAGTTTCCATAGTTTTTCTTTGATTTATTGAAAAGTGACTTAAACTATATTGCTAAGTTGACTATAAACTCTTTTAAAACAGATATTTCTATAGTTTTATTTATTTATCAATTATTATGGTATTTTTAATTGAAATAATAAGGCAAAAATTATAAATTTTCTTGCTTCAGTCTCCTTGTTGGATACTAAACAAACTTCGCAGTTTATTCGATTTTTCAATAATGGCATTTTCCTAAATGCATTATTATCTGAGGTTGGCGAGTTTAATATTACATGTTACATTAGAAGCCTAGGTGCCACAGTAATTCAAATAACAAAGTTCGTACCAGAAAACTTACCCTATAAAAAGTATTGAAATCCTCTGCGTCAACCAAAGTTCGCTGTGTAAAACAAAGGAACCTCTGCAAACTAAACTGACATTACGCTAATGGAAATGTGGGGAGAGAGGTATTATTAGTCATAAGATATTGTTTTTTTTTCCCCACTTGATTAAGTTCAAAGTTACAATGTCTTGGTTTGAGATCCAACAAGATGATTTTTATTTATGTTAGCCATTCTTAGAAATTTTTCCTTTATTAATACGAACAGAAATGGATAGTTCTTTCTAATGCTTGAAGAGGTCTCGAATGAAATTATTATGTGATATTTTCTCACACAGTTTGACTTGGAAATAAATAAATATGGTCTAATGGTTGAAATCCAAGATTATTGGTCATTAGATAGTCATTTTTTTTCTTCAAAAATATTGTTACATTTTGAATAATCGATAGTAAAAATAGAATGGAATACTGTGTAATAAAATGTCTACTGAAGATAACTCGAAGCAAAAAAGAAAGCGTTTTCGAGTCTTTCAATATTGTCGAAAAATTCATGTCGGATTATTTTGATGAAAGGGGGTTTGAGATCGAAAAATGATATTGATTTCAAAATTATGGCATTTATTCTAAAATTAAGGAATGTACTCCTTACACTGATTTTATATTGACCAAAAATTATTTCACTTTCGTGTTTAAAAGGCTATAATTCATTTCTTTGGGGGGAAAAAGAAGAAAAAAAATTTCAACTTACTTGTGACTTGAGGCTTTTTATTTAATCTTTGAGATAATAACAACTTAAAAGGTGAATCGTTGAAAAAACTCTGACCATCCATAATATTTTTAGAAAAACGTCCGCAGAAATAGAAATATTTTATGAATGTTATCTCACATTGTGGGGGATATT
Organism: Trichonephila clavata; assembly: GCA_019973975.1. NCBI lineage: Eukaryota > Metazoa > Arthropoda > Arachnida > Araneae > Nephilidae > Trichonephila > Trichonephila clavata. The sequence goes on from BMAO01017729.1 coordinate 49,993, forward strand.
TCTCTATGAATTTATATAAGTCTAAGTCTGCACATAGAAATTAAAATCAATCATAAATGGCTCCCCTAGTAAATATACTTTTTTAAAAAATTAGTTTTAAAATAATGAAAGACATTTATTGAAACGAAAAATAGCTGTGACTAGCGTTAAGTTCCATTTTTCCAAAAAAAAGTCGGTTCCCTTCATCAAGACTAAAATTTGCTTCCAATGACGTAATTAAAAAAATCAGAATTCTTCCCAATTAATTAAAACTATATAAGAATATAACTCGTTATCGCTAAAAAGTACATTTCCACTACCCATATCTTATCAGTATAGAGCCCTGAAACCCTTATCAGTCAGTAGGACTTTCCACCTCTTGCAGTTCGAGGGGGGGGGGGATCCACCCGGTCCAGACCCACGGGGAGGAAATTTCTTCCCCCTTTCTCGCGGCTCCCCATAGCTCCACTGGCCCAGAGTATAAGTGTATTTAGTAAATTCACAGTATTTCAAATTTTCATAACGCATGCGCAGAACCCTTTTCAGATAAGGATGCCCAAGACCGTTATCTCACCCTTTTCTTATCTTTCTTCCCTACCCAGCGGTCCTCGGCTCCGTCGTGGTAGGGGGTGAAATTTTTTCTACCCCCTTTCTCGCGGCTCTCCACAGCTCCACTGGTCCAGAACCGGTATATTTTAACTACTTCCGACTTTTCTAAATTTGTCACAGATAATCTGTCAGAAAATTTTAACCTACGTTCAACATTTAAATGCTTTTTATTCAGATTTTGAAATCAGGTTTGAGAATGCTTTGTCTATGGTAATACCACAGTAGGCAATGAATTCATATGGTCATATTGAAAAAATAATGTAACATTACAATATGAACTGATTGTAATAATCACTAACGAAGATCTTAAAGTTTAGAAATGGATGTCAGCAATGTTGGCTTTAAGAAGTTAAACCTGTTATTTATCTCGACTTATGGAATATCGTGAGGAAGTTTTTCATGGCTTTCCCTAGTGTGAAAGAGTTTCAGCATGGTTGCCAATCTCCAAAACAAAACAAAAAAACTGGACACTACTAACAGTGGTGATTTAAGGTTAAACCAGACAAGATCGATTCAAAATGTTGAAAATTTTATGTTGTAATGCTAGAGATTCATCCTTCCTATTAAAAGTGCTAACAAGTGCTTTTTAAATTTTAAACACTATACTTCATTATAGTTAGAAACTTAATGCTTTTAAAGTAGGAGTAGTAGTACCAGCTGTCAAAAAAGATATTTAAGGTGATAAATTTGCAAAAAAATCAATATTAATTAAGTAGGGGTCTACCCCCAAACCGAAAAACATGGCAGGGATCTATGAGACAAAAAAGTTTGGGAACCTCTGTTTTAGAGTGTCAACTAACGGGAGGAGATCGCGGTTTTCAAGAACTCTTGGGTAGAGTACCAGTTAACAATGTTTGAAGGGTGTCGGGCGATTTCTCTTCAAAACTAGTTCCCGACCTTTTTACTCCTTCTGTTAGATGCGGCCCAAGTTAACTCACATGAAAGGGCCTTAAGGACAAATACCCACGTAAATTTGAATCCTACCGACTACGGTTGCTTATGTAGAGACAGCCTGCGGTAGCCAAGTGGTTATGGTCATGAACTCGTGGCAAGCGTACCATGAGTTCGAGCCTTATTACCACTGAAGACCAGTCATGTTGAGGAGCTTGGGGACGTTAAAACTGTCGTGGATTAATGTCCTCCTGTCAAAGGGTGTGATCGTTAGGCCAGCCCAGGTGTTGCAATCGTTACTTGACCGTGGATCAAAATTACCAGGTCCGTTACCAATTGCCTAAGTGTTGCTTTATAACGAGATGTTTTAATTAAAAAAATACTCTCTCCAGGGTCGGGTCACCTTCATACACTTAGCCATTTCTCATTGGCGGGCCACAAATTTTGCACGCGGCTCTCCGACTTCATTCGCACTCCACTGGTGTGGACAAAAAAAATAACCGGCTTTTCTGAACTCTCCCACGACAAGAAGGTTTGTGTTCAACATCTGAAAGTCATAATTCGTCCTGTCATACGTTCGCTGGGTGTGCTTCTGTGACTATCTTTAGCACCGGGACACTCTATTCAAATTGGATGCATCAATAGGATAGAGTAATCCACCACAAAGGGACTGTATCTTGTCTATTGAGTGTTCGGACAAACAGGCATCTGTAAGTCAGGAAATAGGACAGGGAGGGGCTACTTCAAAAGCACCTTCCTAGACAGCTCGCATGTGCTATGCCTCCGGCGTAAAGGAGTGAACCACCGGTGCTATTTTATGGAGACACAATGGCCAATCTGGACAACTGACCCTCCGTACGTCAATCTTGACATGTATAGATATTATAAAGCTAAAAATGAACAATAATGTAAAAAGGTTTATCGATATCCGATATTACGAAATTAAAAAAAAAATTAATGAGAGTCAATAAGAAGTGAATAATTAATTTATCTTCTTACCACAGTATCAAAAATTTTCAAGAGTTTTTTCCGTTTGAAAGAGGTTGAAATTTAATTTTCCCCATCCAATGAATTTTTTCGACTTTGATTCTAAGCCGCACTCGATTTTCATTAGTATTAACACTGGAAAAATGTACGTATTTAGATTCGACTAAATAGGGTGTGTATTTTAATTTCGTTATATCCTTTAAAACCAAGTATATTTCTATATCTTTCTCATTTCTATTTAAAATTACCCACTTTTTCTGGCTTAAAATATATTTCGTATTTCGTGTCTTATACTGTAGTGATAAGTAGATTTTTTTCATATTACATTTTGGTCGGAAAAGTATATATGTTAGAATACTTTAAAATTGTAAATTTCAAAGTTAAGGGATAATAAAGGCTCGGGATTTATTAGTTACAATTCACACGACGCTGTTTCTTGTGAATATTGTTTATCAAACGACATTGTTTATTGCCGATACCACTGGGGTAGCTAGCTCTGAGGGAACCCTGTATCAAAATATCTTTGGGCCCTTTTTGGATATGGGAGCTGTTAGTGGACAGTAGTTGCACATGTTGGGGTCCCTGTAACTTGGGTGGTCCCGTATCGTTGATAAAGCGGTAGCTACCCTGG
>BMAO01017730.1:0-20592 GCA_019973975.1 Trichonephila clavata
CAGTGACACCAGAGGCTTGTCATATACAAAATTATACACAAAAATTAACTCTTATTAGATAATTTGAAAATTTATAATTAATCCCTTAAATACCAATTAAAACTTACGCAATTCGCTCCCCAAGGCCAAAGCTTATGTATGTGTATGTATGTGGTTATTGGAGGGGGGGAGGATAGAAAAGAAATAAATAAGCAAATCCTCTGAAATATGCAAATCCTTCTCATCCCATTTTCTTCCATATTAAACTTAAGTTTACGTCACTGAATATAACATTCCTTTGAAATAGCTTCTTTTGATAATGCCACATAAATATAAAAGCAAACTTTTCTTATAAACATTTTCATTCGTAGAAAATAGCCACATAAATATAAAAGCAAACTTTTCTTATATACATTTTAATTCTTAGAAAATAGCCACAAAATGCTTTTCTGCATTCATTATACTAAAAGCAAATGCATATGAAATGCCTTAGGTTGTAAACTTTTCATAATTATAAATAATTATTTTCCCCTAAATTTGACAAAAAATTAAAATTAGTTATAAGCAGATACATATTTTTAATTTGGGGGGGCGTAATTTATCTTCGTACGCTCAGAATGTAAAATATTTTTATAAAATCTGTTGTATTTTATCGGATTTTAAAATTTAAAAAAAATTAAGTGGATTTGAAATTATTCAAACTGCTACTCAATCTACGGTTATATTTTCAGAAAATATCTGCGTTTCATAAATACTAAACGTGAAGAAAAAATAAATTATTTTTTATTTGGATTTAGTTTTTTTTTTTTTTTTTCTTTCTTTCTTTCTTTTTTTCTGAGCATGTCATATCACGAATGATTACAACAAACCGGTTCCTCCACAGGAATCAATCTTTAGTTATTTTGCCAATATAAAATCTAATTTCTTTCCTCCGACAGCGCTTTAAGGCCAAACTAGACAACCCTAAATAAGATATGGTTAACTTTTTAAACCAATGAAAAACAAGTTATTCTTCTAGACGGGAGAGGAAGCGCATGTCGCAGTACACGGGAGTGTTCCTTGAGAATGCATCGACCTCTCTCTAACACCGTTCATAACATTTTATTTTGTTTTGGTGTAAATGCAAACCCTTTTGTATCTGCTTAGTTAGAGAGCGAATTTTCTGTGCAACTTGTGTTATAAATATATAGAAAGTGCTTTGGAAATCTAATAATGTTCAAGAAGTATATTTAATTTTTTTTTTCTCAAAATATAAAATGAAGCAGTATACTTGGAAATTCCTGTTTATAAATTTTACATTTGTTACTTTTTTTTATCATAAATTTAGAAAAAAACTTTCTGTATTTTCAATTCTTAATTTTAGCAAAAATCACAAAACCAATTTTTAATACTTTTTGTTTCCTGCCTAAGTTTTATGTGAATGTTCTTATCTTACAAATTTTTGTTCATGTTTCATTAATTAAATGCTTTATTAAAGGTTTGATGAAAAGGACCATGTGTCTAGTGTAACACAGCTTAAGTCTTCTGTTCAAAAAGGAATTCGATCAAAACTTTTGGAACAATTTCCACATTTAGAGGACTACATGAATCAGATTCTTCCCAAAAAGGAAAGTCTCAGAGTTGTGAAATGGTAAGCTGGAAAATTAAGTAATTGGTAAATGATTATTTACTAAAGTAGCATAATATTTACGCAAAAAATTAATTACAAATTTAATAATTTGTAATCTATTTGACTTATTGATTTTTACATTAGAAAATGAGAATCTGTTTCACCTGTATGAAAAAATAAAATTCGTTTTTGCATTTGAACAAAATTGTACTGCTAGATAATATCTTGTTTTTTTTTTTTATCAGCAAAATTATAATTGTCTACTTAAAGTAATGTTAATTTTCTTTAAATTATATTTGTATGATTCAAGATAGTTTAAAGTTATAAAGATTCTTGACGTATTTATTAATAGCAATTATTCTCTATTGAGAATAAAGCACTATTAATATATTTTTAATTCTATTCTAATGAGGTGTTAATGTTAGTTATTTTTCAGCATTACATAAATGTTTTTTCAAAATGACCAGTTTTTAGAGTTAAAAATAATCCAATCATGAATTAACTGAAATTTGTTCTTAAGTGGAACAGCTAATGTTTAAAATGGAAATAAAATTTAGATTCTTAGAGGTAAGACATGGAAATTAATTAGTCTCCATACATTTAATTAATTACAGAATTTATATATATGATAGTATTGATTTTAATTTAAAAATAGATATATGTCATATGCATTTTTTTCATTGAAGATAAATGAACACTCATTAATATAATGAGAAGTAAACACATTCAATCATTTACACCTACTTCAACTTTTAAAAAAAGGACATTATTTAAAAAGTTATAAAAATATTCTTAAAATGTAAAGATATGAAATTGAATGAAATAAAATTTTGCTTTTATGAATTATTATGTCAAGCTTAATTAAACAAAAAAATTCTGAAAACATTATGCAATTTTGTTCAGTAAATCTTCTTTCAGTGAATTCAATTTGTGAAGTTTGTTACTCTTGTATAGTTATGCATAATACAAAATACTATCGAATTCATATTAACTGAAAGTAACAAATATTAATCAAAGAGAATATTGAATTATTAATTATGGTAGTATTTAAGAAAAATAAAAATGTCCCTTATAAATAGGAGTTAGCAGAATGTGAAATACAAATTATAATAATTTGTACACAAAATATTTAAAAAGCATTTATCCATCCTTAAAATTCTAACCACAAGCAACAAAAAAACAAGGCTTTTTTCAGTATTTGTGCAATATTAATCGAAAAAAAATATTTTGTGGGAAAATGCGCAATTTTTTTTTCAGGAAATAGTGAGAAAAAATTTCTATAAATGACAAATACAACAATTAAAATTTTTTTTATGTTTTAATTATTTTTTGTTATATTTGGTACCTTTATTTAAATATTTTTAATGGGAGATTCTCCTTTTCTTTATGCATGAATTTACATTTGTTGTACTGCTTTAAGGCAAGCAGGAGCATAATGGTTCTTGAGAGGCTAATATGGCTGAACAACACTTGTGAATTGAAGAATCATCTTGGGTCAAGAAATAGGTGATGCAGTACATACAGCTGATATTGAGATCCGGAGATCGTGCCGCCAATCCATACGTTCAATATCCTCACTCTCTAAGAGCTGTTTGGCAGCTACTGTGCGATGAATGGTGCATTGTCGTCCATGACAAGGAACTGCGGGACCCATAGCGCCTCTAAAAAGACGCAATATGGAGAAGAATCTCGTTACAATAACGGGTCCCGTTGACTGAATCTGCGTCGAAGATGTGAAGGTCTGTACGACTACCAAGCATGATGCCTCCCCAAACGAGAACACCACCACCTCCATACCTGTCCCTTTCAATGATGTTCGAGGGATGATTGCCGGCTTCCCCGCTCTCTCCAGATGAGTATGCGATGAGAATCGCTACTCAGATGTATCTGCTCTCATCTGTAAAGAGTACTCGTCCCCATTCATTGTCTCTCCAATTCCGGTGTTCCGCACCACAGAGAACATCATTCTCCGATGGGCAGGCATTAGAGGTACACACCGTACAGGGCGTCGTGCAAACAGACCACCACCGTGCAGTCTTCTGGCCACGGTAAACGCGATATTGGTCGTCAGTCACCTGTGTCGTGTGTCTAGCGATTTCTCCCGCTGTCTGCCGCCTGTTTCTTCTGGCCTGTAAGGCAAGTATACCGGTCATCTGCGGGTGTGGTTCCTCGTGGACGACCACTACTGAACCCCGGATAGCTGTTCCTGTAGTTTGAAATTGTCTTCCAAAGTCGTGAAAATGCTGTGAGCAATTCCGAACTCTGCAGCCACCACTTTGTCAGACTGCGACCTTCCTCGCCAACTTCCCAATGATTCGACCTCGGTAAAAAGCATCCAGATGTCGTCTAACAGATTGATTATTCGCCATTTCTCGCTGAGCAGCAACTCGGTGTGATTTTAACTGCTATACCGGTGTGCAATCTCTTTGCCAGAAATACTAATCTTACACCCGACAACATGCTTTACTACTCAGACACTCACCCATTACGTCTACCTGCATATCTTGCGCATGTGCTACCGTACATCACCTCACTAATCTACTGTATTGGTACTTTTTTTGCTTTTTCGCTGGCGCAAGGATATAATTACGATAATTTTCACAACCAAAATATTCCTGCTGGTAACCTTTTACTATTATGTTTTCAAAACAATTCATGGTCTTTTCTTATTAGTATCTCCTTTTCATAATACATCAAAAATAGATGAAAAACCAATGAGAACTAACATTTATAAAAAAATTTTTTTTTTGTATATATTCTGGGTTCTCGTCAATAAAGCCTGCTTGGCCATATTTGCACTGGCAAAACGGAAAAGTGCCCTTTTTTATGTTATGGGTGGAAATGTTTCTCTTAGAATACATTGAACATAATCTTGTATATTATAATCTTAATTTTATTTTTATTAGTTTATGTTTCTTATGTATTTTCTTTTGTATGTTTCAGCCATGATCACATAGAAATTATTGTAAGAGCCAATGGTGAGCTTCTCTTTTTTAGGCAGAGAGATGGGCCTTATTTTCCTACCTTAAGACTTTTGCATAAATGTATGTATTCAAATTTTCCTCTCTAAATATGAAAAAAATTATATATTCGTTCAAATTACTCTTTCTCTTTTTTTCTGAAAGAAAATATAACTCCATGAATTCCCTTTTTTTTTTAAGATGATGTCACTTGCCTTCTTGAATCTTTCAAACATAAAAGACAGGAAAATAACAGATCATATATTATAAATATTAATTCACTATTCTGTGAATAATAATGTAATTTATGTGATTTTCTGTTTGTTTTTTGAATTATAAACATTTTTGGTGGTTTTTATAGTTTAAATTATAATATTATCATTAATTATATTATACACATTGTTTTATCAGAAATGTTTGTTTAATGAATCATTTTTGTTGTCTCAAAGGGATAAATGATGTACTTTCAAAATTGTGAGGAAACTGAAATAAAAATACATTTTTTTACATTTCATTTAACTGAAATAAAATACATTTTTTTAATGCATGATATCAGCTATAGGCTAAAATTTTTTAACAGATATATTTATTAAGAATTTAATCCAATTAATCTTAAGTATAAGTTTAATAAATTAGAAGTAAATTAAATTAGTTGTATTAAAATGACAAAAATAATGGAAATGTATATAAGAATAAAAATGTAATTTAGTTAAGTTAAAATTGATTGCTTAAATAAGTATTTATTGAAAAGAATTTCAAATGTATTTTACCTAAATTTGCATTTACCTTCCAAAACATTTTGTTACTGTTTTGTATACACAACTTATTTTGAAACTTCAATATTATGTGAGAGAATCATTTTATCTGAAATTAATGGAATGATAGTTGAATGAAATATAATTATTAATGAAATCAGTCCTCCGTGATTTTTATAATTTATTTTTGCTTTATAAAAAAAAATATATTTTATTAAAAATTTTTAAATATATTTAATTCTGTATATATGCATATACAGTAGAACCTGACTTTTCTTTTCATATTGATCCAATTCCCATTTCAAATATGTAATGTGAATTATGCTTCATGCACCCCTTACATTCAGGGAAAAATTGGTTTCTCTAAATTTGCCACTTCTGTAAGTTTTGAATATTCCAAATGCTGATCATAACTATATGTCACAAAATTTTTTAGCCATGATTTAGTTTAGTTTTTGGATTGTTAGCTAACAGAAGTATCATCTTTGATAAATTTAATAAAGAAAAACCATATGTATCTTTTTAGTATAATGATTTTTCTGAAATCATATTAATTAAATTTTTCTTTTAATTTATATTCCATTTCCAAATGGTTTACATGGATAGTTTGTATTAATGTCTCATTCATTAATTCCTCACATTAGTTATCTTTGGTAAAAAAAGTTTTAATTACTTTATTAATTTATTTAGCTTACAACAAATCTAAAATCCTTTATATTTTTATTAGAAAAATAGCTTTTTATATCATAATTTTTAATGTAAAATGTAGGAATTTTTGTGATGAATAGGCTGCAATAGTTAATCCCTTTCCTCTATAGACTTAATACTGCCTTTTTTCCTGAAAGCATAGGTTCATTTAAAGTCCTTGAACATGTCATAATTCATTACATTGCATGACTTAGAGGGATTTGCCCATTTGTTATCCCTTATAATTTTCCCAACTTAATTATTGGAGCACAGTTCTACACATTCTAATTCTTCTTTTTCTATTATAAATTGTCATAACATGGAATGCTTATTTTTCCCCTTAAAGGAAAACATATTATCCCACTTAAAATGTAACCCACATATTATTATTGAAGCCTCTTTAATTTGTTGAAATCCAATGGAGTCTCATTAATAGATCACTGAAATATTTCATGTATGTATTATTGCTGAAGTACTATATTTTTTTGAAGATTTTGAAAAGAATAATTTTCAGTATATATGTATTTTTAAAAGATTATATCTGTTGAAGATTATAGTTTGTTAATCAATAGAAAATATTGAGACTGTTTTATAATTTCAATATTGTGGATCTTTGAAATTTTTAAAAAATTATTCTTTTTTGTGATATTGATTCTTTAGATCCTTTTATTTGCCCTTGGGAACAAGTGGATCGTGGTGCAATCCGATTTGTCTTAAGTGGAGCAAACATTATGTGTCCTGGATTGACTTCTCCTGGAGCTAAAATGACACAAGTTCCAAAAAACACTGTTGTTGTATCCTTTCAGTTCTAAAATTTATTACCTAATTTTTGGCTTTATGTATACTTTTACAAATTAATGAGAAATTGTCATTGTAAATACCATTTTGTGGGTATAATATTTTTGATAGGATCTCTTAGCCTGCTTTTTCTTTGTCAGAACTTATTAACTTTGCATTGTTTATGTATATATAGATATAAGGTGTCTGAAAAGAATGGCTACATTTTCAAAGACAAATTAAAAATAAGCAAGACTTCACTTAATTATTTTTTGTGTTCCATAAAGAAAAGAGTTTTTGTTGAATGAAATGGAAACTAGATGGCACAATATCCATGTTTTCCAATATTCTCGTTTAAAAATAACTTCATTGCAAGAACAAGCGCAAGTTGTTGAGGGTTTATTAAATTTAATTCTGCAACTCATTTGCAGTGTGAATGAGGCACCACCACACTGGAGTTTGGAAGTGAGAAAAAGTTCCTTAGTTGATGGTTTGAATGGAAGTCCAATACCATGGCCACCTAGACATAACACCTTTGGATTTCTTTTTGTAGGGACCAGATGAAAAAAATTATTTACCAATCTCCAATTTGTAACACAGATGAATTGAAAATTAATTGCAATGGACATTCAAAATGTTGATCCTGCAATGCTTCGTAAAATGGGGCCAGAAATCTCGTATAGACCTTACGTTTTGCGTGCTACTATTAGTGGGCACATTGAAATCATGCAATAAAACATTGTAAAAAAACCTTGGTATTTTCTTTATGGAATATTAAAAAAAAATTGGCAGTTATAGAAAATGCCGATAAAAGTGAAAACTTAGAACTTTTAGTATTAAAATTTAAAATTTCATAATGTTTGAATTAAAATTATCAACATCAATCTGGTTTTCACATCTATTGACACTCTGACTACAACTAAATGCATGTTTATATGTTTTTTTATTATTCAAATATATTACAGGCTGTACAAGATCATGACAAAATATAAATACAATTCAATTGAAATAACAATTAATATACAATCATGTATTATTTATGGATAGTATTTGTATTTACTTAAATTTCAATATACTTGCTTTTTAACAGTATTTTAATTGTTTGCATCATTGTCATCATTAATTACAATACTAGGAGTCTACAATACAAATACAAAGTCTACAATACTTAGACTTTTTGTACTTTCAATTATTTTATTTTGTTCTAAAAAAAGATACAATAGGCTTATGGTAACTAAAGTAAGAAAGAAAAATGTTTGATTCAAATTTATATAAGTATCACGTAAAAACCGCATCGATCGTCGTTTTATATTTTGCAGTACTGGGTTTTCAATCATGGGACATATTTAAATTGTTTCATTTAGAAATTCAATTAGTGGAAGATTTTTATCATCTGCGAAGTTAATATTGAAGTCTCCACTTAAAATCATCGGTACATAATCATATTTTTCGCTAAATCTTTTTTTCGAGTATTTCAAAACTTTCTTTTGTATAAACCATCAAATTTTCGAATAAAAATTCTTGTACCCGTCTCATAGATTTTCCAGACAAAATATAAACGCCAACCATAAACATGTATTGCCCATTCTTGGAATCGCAACGAGCAATGCACAGTATATACACATTGAACTTTTCACTTAATCCATTCAACATCACTTATAAGATATACACAGCACTATACATCAGCTGTATAGCTACAGATATACTGCTATAAGCATTTCGATGACACCAATGCACGAGATTTCACCCATCCAAAAAGTGTCTAACGCGAACAGCACACTGCGCATGTGCCAGTCAGAGCATGTCGGTGACACGAACTCATGAGATTTTCCCCTACCAAAAAGTGCCCAACGCCACTAAAGAAATTTTCACTTCAAAAACCATAAGTGAATAGCTTTGCTTATTTATTCGTGATTAATATTTGTAGTTAGTGATGCTTTTCGATCATCTGGTATAATCCTGAATAATCTTTTTAATCCTGCGAGTCCCTAGTATAAAATGAACCCGTTTTCTTGAACAGAAGACATAGTGTGATGGAGATTTATATTTTGGAAGATGGAATGGCATTTTTTGTACATTATTTATGAATTATTACTATTATATTATTTGGGATATTCAACAATATTATTCATTAAAGATATCAATTTTATGGCTCTTGCTTATTAGCTATTTTGAACAATCTACACTTTATTATATTTTTGTTTTAAATGTTGTTCATGAGTATATGCTAATCACTCTTGTAATGTAATAATATATTTTCAGAATTTTCTTTTTTCCTAGAAGTCACATTTGTATTTTACGATAGTTGTTATACTAGGCATGTTACACACATGTTTTTTATTTCCTTAACCCTTGTTAGGCTATTATGGCTGAAGGAAAAGAACATGCTTTAGCTGTAGGATTGACATCTATATCTACCGAAGAAATGTAAGTCTCAAAGTTTTATTTTTTATGCTTTATTTTTATTGGAATTTTTAAAAATAAATTACGTTGGTACAAACATATATTTTATGTTTTAAAATGTAGTATAATATTTTGCAAAAAGTATTTCAAAATTTTCCATTCTTTATTCCATAAAATTTTTTAATAATTTCTAAATAACCCTTAAAATTGATGTATATAAAATCAAAAAGGAATTTTGTAATGTTTGTGATTATGTGTTTTTATTTAATATTTATTTTGTAATTATGAAGGAACAATTTATTTATTCTTGAATAATATTTAATTTCCAGTTTTATGTTTTGGCCACAAAAAAAAAGAGTTTTAAACAAAACAAAATTAATTATCAATTTTTATTTGTGTGTAAAATTTTATGGTGTACTAAAATAAATTTTTTCATTTGTATTTTCTTTTCCAGAGCAAAAGTTAATAAAGGAATTGGTGTAGAAAATATACATTATTTAAATGATGGTTTATGGCAAATGAAACCTGTAAAGTAAAAGCTATGTGAAATAAATTAAAATATGGTCATTTGTATTTTTTATTCAATCTTATTTCTTTTGTTCCAAATTATATTTGATATTTTTATTAATTTCATTAATTAACTATTATTATATTTAATATTTATAATGTATTTTGTTTTACATGTGGATTTTGTCATAGGAAAAAATATAACTAACAGTGTTTGAAAAGACTTTTTTTTTTTCCTGTTTATTTGAATATTACTATAATGTGAACTATAATCCAAACTATAATGTGAAGCTGATAGTGAATTTTAAAAAACACGCGTTATACTTTTCAAAATTGAAAATTACCATATTTATATTCGAATATAAGCCACACTATTTTGCCAGTGTTAATGCTACTGAAAATTGGGTGTGGCTGTACAAAATATTTGTTCGATGGGGGAAATTGAGTTTCTATACCTTTCAAAAGGAAAAGTATAACCATCCATTCTGGCCACTTCCATCTATGACTTATCCCATCTGACAGTTTATCTCCGGTATTCAGTCTATCCGAAACATCGTTGTCGCAAGTATTTAGGAAATTAGTTTGTATAAACTTTCTTTTAAACATCAAACATATTGGTAATAGCATCAAGACGAGTTCATTATGATGCAAGTATGAAAAGGGAGGCAATTTTATATGCAGAAAAAAATAGATACAGAGCAGCGACTGCTGAAAATTTGACAAGAATGAAACAAATATACTTTGCTGGTGTAAACAAAGTGACATAATTCTTGCTTGTAATTGTTCAATGAATAATTCTTTTACATTCTTCTATAATACATTATATTTTTTTTAAAATGTAACGTAAGAAATGCATTGGAGGGAAAAGGGCAATGTCTGCACGAATTCCGAAGTCAGCTGTGGCAAGTGGCGTGGAAATTACGGAGTTCCTATCCCCGTAGGGGATGCACCTCCTCATCAGAATATTTAGAGATATTTACTTAAAAATGGGATTACTTAAATTTAAAAAGAGAGAATTAAAGGGAATAATTAGATGGGCAATGGCGTAAAGCCTGCTAGGAAAAATAGTGGCGGATGAAGTCCACCCACCATGGTACAATGTACCCAATCAGCGGAGTCCGCTGCTGGGCGTGATAGTAAGGCACACTCTGTGATTGGTCGAGCGGCCGGTACGAGGGGAGATTCGGACAGCTGACGCTGTGAGAATTCCCGAGAAATGAAAACTATTAATGAAAGAGTTAAAGGAATTAAAAATTTTAAAATTAATTTATTTTTAAAACTTATTATGGTACCAACTTGCACAAATGCCAAAAACAAAATCTTGTTATATGAAATGCGAACGGGCAATGGGTAAGCTCGCGGTAAATAAAAATGAGAGAGGGAATGAAGTCATTTACAAAACAAGAGCGTTAAGTAAAGTTAGATCCAGTCGCAAAGAGTACTGGGTTTCCGGAGGGAGCCGATAACAAATTATTTGAACTGGGATAAGGTAAAAAATATAAGCCAAAAATAAAGGGTCCCGTGCTACCATCTGGTGGCCGGGATAACAGGTAGAGCGTAACAGGGATAACAGGTAACTGAGCGCAAAAATGGAATCTGAGAGGCCACCCTCTCGGTTCCTGACCGCGCTAGTTCATTCTGCAGAAAAGAATTAAACCATGACTCCCTGCACGGCGCTAGGTGGTTATTAAACGAATTCCGAAGTCAGCTGTGACAATAGGTGTGTGTTACGAATCATTTTCAAAACATGATATTGACAGTTAGAGTAATTATAAATTCATGTATGTATTTGAAAGTTTTAAACATTGGTAAAATAAATTATTTTAAATTTTCTTAAGTATCAGATATCTATGATCCTTTTGCACAACTTTTTATTTTTTCACAAAAACATGTAGAGAATTGAGGGTGTAGCTTAAAATCGATGGCGGCTTAGAGTCATGTAAATACGGTATTTATTTCTTGATTTAAAATTATGTTGTTAGAGGTAAAATCATTTTTAGGAGTGGAGAAATATTTAAAAAAGAAAACTCTTAGTGATTTATTTTTACATTTTAAGCATAATTCAAATATCTTAGGTTCTTCTCGTACTTTTTATATTTTTCTGTATGTCTTCAAATTAACCAGTATTATCTTTAAAAAAAATTTTGCAAGTAAGAAAAAAAATTTTTATTTATTTTGATTTTAATGTAGCGATTATATTTTAGATGGACATATCTTGATATTTCTTTAGTTTTAATAACCATTTTATAATGAACTTTTTTTATTTGGATTTAACTTAATAGGAAATATACATTTTTTTATTTTTACAAAGTGATTTTAATTATTGTTGACATTCTCCCCCCCCCCCCCATTTTTAAACATATGATTTAATATTCATTATAGCAGAAATTTTCATTATATATAAGATAATTCAGTGGTTTTCAAATTGGTATTTGTAATTCTAATAATACACGAGTGATCCCTAAAGGCCTCATGAGCAGTCATAAAAAAACTATGTTCGGCAATTAGCTTTGCTCAATTATTTTCATTACATAAAAATTCTTTTCAAAATACTTTACAAAAAATTCTACTTGTAATTGAGATAGATCTAGAAGTCCATTTTCATTGAAAACAATGTGAAGTAGTATCTAACATTCTAATTATAAAAGTATATAACTGTCCATAAGTTTTAGAATAAATAATATTTGAAAGAAGTTAGAATTACAGTTATATTTCTTAATGTAAAATTAGTATGACATTTTATTCATTTCTTACATAAATTATTTTTAGCATGGCAAGGAATTGTCAGAATTTCTTTGCCATATATAGTCTTAAAAATTTACTTTTATTGTAGAATTGAAACAATATCACTTCTAAGACACTATATTTGATTTACCAGTGACATTGTAAAAATAAAATCAGAATAACTTAAGTTAGAATAGCTGAAAATTTAGTTTAATGATTCTCTTTTCAAGTATAGATAGATTGTTTATGATTCCATACCAAATAAACCAGATTTGAAATGTTTTTTTTTTACAGAATGTAAACTTTCATCACCAAACAATATAGAAATAAAAATTTGATACTTGCATACTAATGTCAGTTCAATTAAATTTGTGCCAGATGAATAATGCCATGATGTCATAACAGCAAACAACAAAAACAGATTCTTATTCACATGTTTTATTTGGGTAAAAAAATCAGTGAGATTTTGGTGGAAAAAGGCAAATTTGGGTGCAATGACATTAATACAAAAGAATCAAATTTTTTTAGGGGCATTCAGTTAAAATACAGTTTAGAAATTTTAATCATATCATGTGTTACCTATTAGCATCAGTGGTGTAACGTACACCGCCTCGTTGCATTGGGGGGGGGGCAGGTGTTCTAGGGGGCCCTAAGCCTGACTGACACCAAGTATGTATTTGGGCTTGGGGCCTAAAACCTGATTTTGCAGAGGGGCCCTAGTATTCTTCATTACGCCATTGATTAGTTTGAATGTCATGACTTATAGTTCATCTAGAAATTAAGGGAAAATAAAAACATCACAAGAAAATATGTGTAATTGATAAAAAATATTTTTAAAATTATATATCAATCAAGCATTTTTTGTTTATGAGTTTCACCTGTGTATCAAACTTATTGATAAAATGGATTTGTAACTGCCTACCATTCGTATCAGCAACAATATCGATCTATAACTGAAAGACTGTGTTACACTAGTTTTGCAATACACTGTATGTATTGCATATGTATTGGATGCAATACTGAAGGTAATGTTATGAAATACATGAAGGATTTTATGTTTTAATCCTTTTATTGCAACAAAAGCAAAGTGTTCATTGAATAAATATTTATCCTACTGGTTCATGGAAAAAGAAAATTTTATTAAATCTGTTTTTTTGTGAAAATTATGTAAGGCTGTATTAAAATACGTTCAGTTTTATCATTTCAGTAAAATTACAGGGTAAAAAGACTGAAAAAATAATAATTATAAGTATTTCATTTCATAAAAGTTTATTCATTTTGTTATAAAGTGGATGAATTTTGTGGAATTGATTTAATTTGAATGGCAATAATATTTTATTTGGTAGGTAATTTGTTCTTATAGACTATGAAAAATATTTTTAGAATAATGTAATTAACATATAAATAAATGTAGAAACATATACAAAATGGTAAACAGTAAAAATTCAAAGGATGGAACATCCTGCAGAATTTTTGTGACTGAACATAAAAGCTTAAAAAAAATTACGAAAAATTATTATCATAGAATAAAATTCTTTATATATTTCAATAAATTATGGAGTACTTTTTCTAGCACCGTTATGTAATTTTATTTTTTGTATGTGCTGTCATCTTTTAATTCCATTACATTAAAATAGGTGTTGGAACTATCTAAAATAGTGGCTCTTAACTTTTTCAGAAAACTTATCAAGACTTAGGTGCAACACAACTTCAAAAATAAAAAAATCAAATACTACTGGAATTACTACTGTTAATTTGGAAATTTCATTTTGAAATTACGATCTGTGATGAACTCTTTGTCTTTTTGTTCTAAAAACTTAATTATTCGATGTTTTGATTGCAGAAAATGGATTTAGTATCAAATTTTAATTTCTTACATCCCATGAGTTAAAAGTATTTCGCAATTATTTCTTGTAAGGCTAAATGTTGCATTATAATTGAAAAGAATTCGTGGATACTGTGTTGTTTTGGACTGAAGAAAATATGTTCACTGCCTTTTTGAATTATAAGCGGACGAAAAGGATCCTATAAGCTTACAAATTGCCTGTTGTATGTTAGAATATTTTGCTAATGCCTTACCTGTCAGTATTTACGTTATTTAAATTGTTTATATCAGTTAAATGTATCGTTTTAATGTATCAAGTATTGTTTCTCAGAAAAGTTTTCAAACTATCGTTCACTTTGTTTTGATAAACGTGATGAAAATTTTTCCTGTATTCCAAAATTCGGTTCAGCACTTTACTTTGCGATAACCACCTTATTTTTTTTATGCAAAAGTAAAAGATTCCTCAAAAGCTTCCATAAATGAAGTTTTTCTTTCTTTTTTCCACGAAGTTTTTTTTTTTTTTTTAAATAGGCGTGTTTGCAAGGGTCGCAATTTGAGGCAGCTTACTATAGGAGCCATTTTCTTCGTAAATGGTCCATTTTATATGGAGATTTTTAAAAGTTTGAATTAAAAAAAAAATTTGAAAAATATTGGTATATGTTGATACTCTATAATAATGTTTTTTTAAATATTAAATTGATTTAAGCTGGTTATATGTGATCGTTTTCAATGTATGTAGTCGTGCGATAAGTTTTGGTCCAGTTTTAAAGGAGTTAAAGTAAGAAAAGTTGGGTGCGTTTAATTAAATTTAAAAGTAAATCTAAAAGTTTTAATTTATCTTTAAATTTAACCTTATGTACCTTTTATTCAAAACGATCACCTTTTTGCTTCACCCGGGCTTTAAATCTCTTTGACCAATTATCTATCGAAGCACTCACTACCTCCATTAGGAATTTCCATCCTGCTTTCCTTAAAGAGCGTTTAGGATTGTTCCAATTCGGATGTCGTTTTTGGCGCACCTTAACCTCCAAAAAATAACTACAATTTATTCTCGAGTGGGTTTAAATCCCGTCTGCTGGAAAGCTAATCATTGTGCTCTGAGAGGTCCAGCACATTCTTTCAAAACAACTGGGTTGTTTCCACCTTATGAGCAGCAGCAGAATCCTGTTGGTACTTTAAAGCAAAAGCATTGTTGCGGCGACACATATTGTTACGAGTTTTGTGTAATGACTGCTTAGAATAGTGTAAATAATTTATATTTGGATGTGTTATACGTTAATATTACTTTCTGTTGTATTTATTTTATGTTAAAATTGTAATATTCGCAAGCAACGCCGTTCCTTACATTATAATGGCGATTCAATGGATGCTTGGCGAAACGTTGGCGATAGAGTTAAGTTAGCATCATTTTTGGCGATCATTTTGGTGTCTTGGTGACCATATGAATGTTTCTGGAAATTACTGGAGAAATCTACTAATATCACGATCTATGATGTGAACGGATTTTTCCGAGCAAAATTCTTACAGACTATGAACAGAGAGTCTCTTGCCGAAACTGAGATAGTATTGTCTCTACTGTTGAAGAATTTGTAATGTTTTGAGCTGTTGAAGAGTTGCTTTGATCGAGCGATTGCTTGCGAATACATTACGTATTTGTATTTCTAGACGCTGATACTTGTATCTGAGGGCTACAGAAGGTGTGAAGACCTTTTGGGATTTGTTAAGCAAATATTTCGACAATAAATTTCCATCGCTCCTGAAGAACTATCTTGCTCATTGAAACTGATTGCATAAAATCTTCGAACGGACGATACAATGCGATTAATGGCTGCAGATGATTTCTGCTTACCGACAAGAAAATTCTTGACGCTGAAGAATCTTTTAACCTCCAGAATGACCATATATTAGGTAAGATTCAGAAGTTCCCGGACTGACCGTATAACCTGGAAATTTTTGCAGTAGAGTGACTAACGATAACATTACTATGTTATTGCATTCTTCCCCTTTTCTTAAAAAAGTTTGTCCCAAACCACGTGGTTGGTGGCTCGCCACGGAGTTGTATTTTGTAGGCGGATGCATTTAGTCGTCGGAACGTTTCAGAGAAGGCAGGGATAGTATCAAAGACAACAAACGCTCTGAACGTCCTCAGTCTTCCCGCACCGCTAAAAACATCGAAAAGGTTTCTGCAGTGGTACGTAAGAATAGGCTTCAAACAATAGCAAAATTAGTTTGGATATCTTCTGCCACATGTCAATGGATACTGACTAAGGATCTTAACATGCATAGATTGTGTCAACACATCGTTCTCCGCCTGTTAAATGAAGACCACTCTACATATGAAGTTAAAAGCGCATCGCAGGCTGAATTAAAGGACATGGCTAAAAATGGATTCCAGGAATGTTTCAATGGCATTTACAAGCCATGGCAAAAGTGTGTTGTTGCTCAAGGGTCTTATTTCGAAGGAGGATGTGTTTCAGCAGTTTAATTGGTAATATTTTTAAGTTATATACTCAGTCTGGAACTTTTGAATCCTACTTCGTATATGCAAGGATTGCCCAAGAAGTTAAAGAGAAGAAAAATGCTTACACGGGCTTGCCATCCGCGGAATCGTTGTGTTGTTGTTGCTTATGCCACCTGTCTGACGTAGTCAGATCGAGGCCCACGAAATTCATCATGGCAACGGGCTAGAGATACGTCTGTCATTAGCGTAAGCATTGAGTCTATGAAGACGACAGCACGATTTTGCTCACGATAGATGGCGACACCATTCGGCAACGAATTGTTTCAAATACGTACTGTGCGCCATCCTGAATCACAGTGGTATAATAGGTTGGCCGCACTACAGCTGCTAAGATTGTCGACCCTTGTTCTAGAACCACTGATCTAAGAATTACAAAACGAGTTAGACTTGTGTCTTATAAAGCAAAATTATAGTATTTCTCTAGAAATAAAACGAAGTTTTATGTATTAGTCAGTGGTGATTTTTTCTTATTTTGAAACAAAAACACATCTTTCCATATTCCAATTCACAAATTTTTAATTTCATACTACAAAGTTCGATGTGTCAGTTGTTCATATAAAGCTGAAATTTTAGATTATTCTTGTCAGTATAATAATTATATACTTGTGGCTTTTTCTAATTATATATCGCACCCCTAATATTGCATCAAATATAACGGATGTGTTTTCGACATTTTCAAATACACACGGCACAATAGTTACTATTATCACTGAATACTTCTGATTATGTACCTGAAATTGTGCATATGATTGAACATATAAAAATTTTATTTTAGTTTATTTATTTGTTTTGTAAAATGAATCCCATAATGCAATGTATATGTTTTCAGTGACCAACTGTAAATATACTGAGAACTTTTTACGTATTTAAAATAAATGCTTTATATATTTTTTTTCAATTAACTGTAATCTTTTAACTCTAGGTTTTTTCTTCTTTTATTATTTTTTGTTAAAAGTTATTAAAACTAAAATAATTACCAAAAAAATTCTAGGAAAACTGCACACATGCGTGATTTAGAAAAAAGCTGCTTAGGGAATTTTCCATTGGAAAAGAAAATTTGACGATATCAAATATGAATATAAAGTAAATAGTAAATAGTTTGTTTTCCCCAAAAATTAAAAATAAACTGAAAATTTGTAGATTTTTTTTGTGTTATGTTATAAAATAACCACCATTTTTTTCGCATTACTCATTAAAAATCTGAAAAATTGACCAAAAAAAAAAAAAGAAGTTGAATCTACACTCAAGAGCCAAAACATTATGACCACCCCTACATTTTGCAATGAACTCGCCTGGATGACGTGGAAGGCACGTGATCAGGTGGAAGTGATATTTAACTGCTGCTGGAGAGTCTGAAGAATCATTCTTTCCTTACTTCTGTGTGTGATGGGAAAAGCTGCGGATCTGAATGATTTTTATAGAGGCAGATTGTAATGCTCGAAGGTTGGAACAAGTATTTTCGAACTTGCACGACTCTTGGGTTGTTCGCGATCTA
This sequence comes from Trichonephila clavata, assembly GCA_019973975.1. NCBI lineage: Eukaryota > Metazoa > Arthropoda > Arachnida > Araneae > Nephilidae > Trichonephila > Trichonephila clavata. Next base: position 18,243 of record BMAO01017730.1, read on the forward strand.
CAGTTGTTAGTACTTATGCAAAGTGGATGAAGACGGTGAAACCAGCAGTAGAAGACATGGTGTTGGACATCCACAAGCTATCAAAGAAAAAGGTCGTTGTAGACTGCCTCGCATGGTGAAGCAAAATCCGAGCCAGACAGTAGTTCAGCTGACAGCCAATACAATGCAGGGCCAAGTAGAACAGTATCGGAGCTCACTGTTTAGAGGACACTGTTGGATATGGGCTACGCAGCAAACGTCCCACTCGTGTGCCTTTGCTGACCAAGCGTCATCGCCAACTCCGCTGCGCTGTGCCCGGAACATCGCGACTGTACATGGATCAGTGGGAGAGAGTTGCCTGGTCAGATGAATCATGGTTTGGTCATTCATCACGCTGATGGCCGTGTCAGGATACGCCGTCTTCAGGCGAGCAGTTGCTCCCTCAATGTACAGTAGGCCATACACAGGCCGGTGTGCGGTATTACGCTTTGGGGGACGTTCTCTTGGGCGTCTCTGGACCCGTGGTTGTGGTAGAGCTGACCATGAATGCTACAGGGTATCTGAACATCATTGCGGACCAGTTGCACCCTTACATGGCCTCTGTTTTCCAGCTGGAAATGGAATGTTCCAACAGGACAACGCCCCGTGTCACAAGGCTAAAATTGTGTTGGAGTGGTTCCAGGAACATGATGCTGAATTCCAGTTAATGTCCTTGCCGCCTAATTCACCGGATCTATATCCGATAGAACACATTTGGATGTCATGAGACGGCAGCTCAGAGCTCAAAGACTACCAATTCGCAATATCTCGGATTTTCGTGACCGTTGCTTAAACATCTGGTACAATCTGTCTCCGGCCATCAACCAAGGACTTGTTCAGCCATGCCAAGGGCGGGTTGAAGCTGTGTTGCTCGCCAAGGTGAGCCAACTCGTTATTGAAAGGTGGTCATAATGCTTTTGGCTCTTGAGTGTGTAATGTATTTCTTAGGCCAACTTATACTCTCATTGTTAGATTTTTTGACAAAGAAATAATTTATTACTCTAAAAGCATATCCGAAAAATATTCTTTTCTTAAAAATGCGCTAATTCAGAGAAACAAATCTATACTAAAACAACCAAGCGCAAAATCTCGAAAACACAAAAAATTTTGTACAGTAAAAAAACAATATAATGTTTATCATAAGAATTATATGAGTGCTGCATGTGATATACGAAAAAAAAAAAAGGAACACAAAATTATTTATTTTAATTAAAATATTTCTAGAAAGATTCCTTTGAATTAAATTAGAGGTAATTTATTAAAGAATGATGTTGGTTAAAAAGTACTTTCAATTATATATACAGTGGACCCCAAAAGTGTTCGTACACTTGCAATTTCCTATAAAAATTTAATGTTTTCGACTAATAAAAATTAATATATTGTAATTGTAATTTTTTAATGATATTTGCAACTTGTTTTTAATAGAATGGCATAATTATTTTTTAAAATGATATAACTATTATTTTTAAGAATTAATATTCAAAAAGCTATTGAAAAAATTACGCAACAAAAGTCTTCGTACACCTAACAAAAAAAAAATCTCATCTTAGCTTTAAATATTGTATTTTTTCTTACTTTAACTTAGTAGAATATCTTTTAGTGTCCACAATAACTTTTGAATGTTTGATATGGATTTAATTAGTTTTTTGTAATTTCTGCATCGTTTTCCTCCGTGCTTCTGTTATTATTGTTTTTACTTCCATTATGTGTTTATATTAGGTGAATAACCTGATAATATAAATAAATATGACCTGAATAAGAAAATAGTTATGATATGAACAAAAAATTACGAAGTTGATAAAAAAACGAATTCTAAAATTAATTTAGTGTTTAGTCAAAGAAAACAGTGAATTTCTTGTGATATAAAATTTCATAATGGCTGATCAACAGCAGCTTTAACTTGAAAAACAAGAAATAGAGGTTAATAATTATATGTCAAACGAATAGCATTATTTTCTTGATTTGTTCAACTGCGAAATATGATATTTTTGACACTTTTCGGTTATAATTTCAAGTATGATTTAGTCAGACGATAAATATATTTCTTTAGAAAGTTGTCTTAGAAATATAAAAGCAGAATGATACAAGGGAAATGGGTTAAAGTAATCCAAGATTTCATTAAATATTTTCTAAAATAAATAAATTAAAAGTAAAAAAACTTTTTAAAAACAATCTTATTTGAATACGCTAAAAAGAATTTTAAAAAATTTCATTTAAAACTTTTTTTACTATATAACTTATAGCGTCATTACACAATTTATGTGATATAAAAGCTTATCGTGAGATTTAAGCACTCGCATTTACTTTGAAAATTTTAAAAATTAAAATCAGT
>BMAO01017731.1:0-18086 GCA_019973975.1 Trichonephila clavata
CAAGATATGCCATACTTTAAAACGCGTTTTACTCGAAATGTGTTCTTTTGAAAATGCTCAAATGGGCAGCGATTACTAAAAGGTTTTGAAAAAATTAACTGAAATTTTGTGTGTATGTTTTGTAGAATAGTAGAAGTGTTTTAACCTTTAAGATTTATCAATCACTGTTTTATTACAAAATTTACAGTCCTTTGTGTGATATAATCACTGTTCTTTCAAGCAATTTCATGTATTAACTAAGATAAAGTGCTCTAGTTTTTGTAAAAATTAAAAAATCGCTTATCCTGAAGGTCATTCCAAAATGAATTACATAACAACACATCAGAACTGAAAAATTGAAAATTTGTTCATAAACGTTTGGTACAGAATGGGCCGCGTTTAGGTTGTTTTTTTTTTGTAAATTTGTACCAGTTTCTTCCCATTTTAATATTAATATAATTTATTTTTCTCTTCTTAATTTTAGCATATTTTCTTAAAATGTACAAAGCAAATCTTAAAAATTGCAAAAAATCCCCATATCTCCATTTTTTTTTTTAAAGTTGTCGCAAGTAGAGTTGGATACCTTAAATTGTAACAGATAATTGATAACCCCCAAATCATGAATAAATCCTAATTTCCCCCAAAAGTACTTAAATTGAATCTATATATAATTGGCATAGTTCAAGTATTCGTTGATATTTTGTTCATAACATAAATATAAGTCCTTATAAATTACTATCAATGAAAATTCATGATCTTTCCAAGTATGTGATTATTGAATGTGAAATTAATAAGACTGATTTTTAAGGGGCAAGTTTATATTGCGATATGCTACATGCATGGTTATGAATGTGAGTGAGTATTTTATTATCGTCACTCTATAAAGCAATACGAGAATACTATTGGCGATAAACCTCGTAATTTTGAAAAATGGTCCAGTAGCGAGGATAACTCATGAGCTAGCACCCTTACCTAACATCCACATTCCGCACAAGAGGGCTTTGAGCATCGATAGATGAACGTGCAATGGCCACGTCTAAATGGTGGGTCTTCAGTGATAGAAACTAATGACTCGCCGACCACGAGCTCGTGATCCTGCCCACTAGGCTACCACGGCATAAATAACATCGTTTATGCAATGGTAGCTAGTGGTCAAAACTTAAAAAAGATATGATTTGTATTCCAGATTCTGTAATATAAGAAACTAATCTGATTAAAAACTATGTATGCTTGATGTTATCGTTTATTATGATACAGTAATCATCGTTTCATATTTACAGGATTATGAAATATTAATACATGAATTAGATAAGGTTGCAGCAAAAAGCTAAAATTATAAAGAATATGATTTGTAATCTAGATTTTGTAATCAACTAATCTATTAAAAAAATATTTATGCTTGATGTTCACCGTTATTATGCCGCAATATTCATCGATTCATATTTATATGATTATTTACATGATTACGAATATGAATTAGCTTAAGTCACAGCAAAACTAAAATCATAAAGAACATGATGGACTCTGTCTATAAAGCGAATCTAATTAAAAAGTATTTATGCTTGATATATACCTATTCAATTAACGTGCTTTTTTACATCAGATGATCAGAAAAACTTAAAAACTAGTTTGATATTTTTGTAGTGAAGAAATTAATGGTTCTGTTTTGAATGATGAACAAGAAGCAGAAGAACTTGACTGCGATAAAATACCCAAACAAATGAAAAGAAAGAAGAAAAATAACCGATAAGAAGCAGCAAAATGACGACGAGTTTTATTTCAAGCATAAGAAATATGGTAAGAGTTTTATTATAATACTAGCTGTTACCCGCGACTTCGTTCACGTAGAAATTTACAAAAAGTGTTTTGTTTCAATTCACAGATCTTACGAAAACTTAATAATTCTGTATTCCACGTTAAGAAATACATACAACATATATATAGAGAGAGAGAGTTTAATGTCATTTTTATACTTTGTGAATCAATGTTTTGTTTTTATATTTTTGTGTTCTTTCTGCTTTTGGGTGTTTATGTTTTTTTATTTTTTTTATTTTCTTTGTTTTTTGTTAATTTTTGTGTGGTTTTTTTTCGTATAAATTTATTGAACATCCTCTCTATACAGTATTAAATTTATTGAAAAATCTCTTTATATGCAATATTTGGTGTACGATTTTCTTGAGCTAAAACAAAAAACGCCAGTGGCATTCCTCGCACGTGAACATGCCACGTTGTCCATGTGAAAAGCAACTCTTAGTAAAATCTATGTCAACTTTGCTTAATGTTGCCCTTGTGACTTGTTAATTGTCATAGCAAAGCTGACACTTACAGGGAATTGTAGTCTTTTGAATTCAAACGGGAAATTCGATGGTATTATGGGAATTCGTGGTATAAGTACTATGTTACCTTTTCCGCATCCGGATATTATACGACCTTCTATAACGTTTGCAATGACACTACTCGCAACCTAGTACCATTGCAAAGTTTTGGTGGGTTTAAATTACGGAGTAGTATGATGGGAACGCCAATCTTAAGTTCTAGCTTGTGAGGAGGTAGACCAGGCACAATTATACTGTTTAAAAATTCTGTTGGATAACTAACCGTTTCATCCGGATTGCAAACTGTATTGAATGGAAAGGTATGTTTGTGATTCACCAGGAAGCTTATTTAACATGCGCTGATTAAGTGCAGTAACCTGGTCGTTTATAGGTGCTAAAATGGATCTTTCACACAACCACGAATCTTCTTTTATATTGAGATTGTGAACATCATCATAAATGCTATGTTTTTTTTTATCAAAATCTGAAATATTTTCGTGAATAAAAACCTAACAATGTTTAACATCGATTTCTAATTATTATACTTAAAGTTCAGCTGTTAAAGTTTAAAACAGCTTAAATAAAACGAATAAAAAAACACACAATTAAGAAATTAAGAACAATTTGAATTATTTTAGAAACAACTACCTACGCAGTTAACTAAATAAAATAACCTAAGAGTAATTTACCAAAATCTGAAATATTTTCATGAATAAAAACCTAACAATGTTTAACATTGATTTCTAATTATTATACTGAAGTTCAGCTTGTTAAAGTTTAAAAAAGCTTAAATATAACGAATGAAAAAAACTCACAATTAAGAAATTAAGAACAATTTGAATTAAGAAAAACAGAGAGGTAGAAAATTGAAAGATACCTTGAAAATTATTATTCTTCGATTACAATATAAATATTAAGCAAATAATAACTATTGTTTAAATGTGACTAAAAATGTAAATAAAAAAAAGAGAAAGGATTAAAACTTATCAATTTTTTGTTTCTGGATTGCTTTTTGCTTATGAACCTTGATTTATATTTTTAAAAGTGCATCCGAAACAGCCGATGCTCTACTTAACTGAACAGTGAGATAACTATCATAAAAAAAAATTATGGCACGTGTCAGCGAATTATGATGTGCGCGTAACACTGTTATGTCTCATGAAGAGCATCGGTCGCCAGTAACCAAAACAACGACTTCATTAGCTCAGCTTGGCGTTCAATTTGGCGTTCATCTTGGCATTCAGTTTCCCGTTCACCCGTATAGTTTCCGTTCCCGTAAGAATACGGGAATAAAAATAGCCTATGTTACTCCCCGTTAATGTAGCTTTCCATTAGTGAAAGAATTTTTAAAATCGCACCAGCCGTTTCCGAGATTAGCCGAACAAACAGACAGACAGACAGACAGACAAAAATTTAAAAAATTGGTTTTTTGTTATGAGTACCGTAATACTTTTAGTGCATTAAGTAAAAAGCTGCTAATTTGAAATTACAAACAGACACTTCAATTTTTTTATATGTATAGATGTATAGATGTGTAAATTTCTTTAAAATAACGCTTTTTTCTTCTCTCTTTTAGATTGTCTAAATCAGTTTGGGGGAAAATTTAATTTTGTAATATTAATGGGTTCATTAAAATTGCTTAGACTATTTACAATTTGTGTAAATTATGAATTGTAGTTATTTTTTGTTATTCGTATTTGCATTTAAATTTCGTTGATTACTTTCTACAATGAAAGTATTCATTTTGATCAATTTAAAATAATTAACCCTTTCTGTTTTTAGATTATATAATTAACAAATTTTCCCTGATTTACATTGTAAACGAAATATTTTTTGATTTTTATGTAAATATATAAATTTTATACATATATCTTAACATTGTACGATTTAAGCAAAACTTTTTAATTTAAGGATTTCAAATTTTTTTTCGTTGCCTCCTATGTGTTTATACTATGTAAAGCAGATTTTGTGTGCTCAAAGTTTCATAAAAAGCTAGCCATTTAATTTTTTAAGGAAAAAACATTTTTGAAGTGATTTAAATGCTACTCCTCCTACAAAAACTTACGTACATGCATGAAATTTGATTTACACGTATGTCAAACTATGTATAACAAAAGTTGGTATGGGTTTTACGTAACATGATGGGTATTGGTGCAACACTTTTTTTTATGAATGCTTATGAAAATTCATTAAAAAATATATGAATTCTGAATTTAATATTTTAAAAAATAAGTATTGCTTTGATTGAAAAATGCATACCAACTTTTATTACACATAATATTAGCAATAGTAAAAAAAATTCAAAGCATTATGACAATAGAAAAAAAGCCTTAGCATTTTAAATGAAGACAAACTAGTTATTTTATCTTTCCGAGATAAGTAAGTTTAAAGTTTTGATTTGCCATAGGGAGGTGAATAAAAACGAACGTAAAAGCTATCATAATTCTGCGTTTTTAAATTTAGAGCTTTCAATTTTGTGAGGTTATAGGAAAGGTTATAAAGAATAATTTAGGCTAAAAAAATTAGATTTGATTTTTTGACCGATTTTTGTCAACTGAATCGTACTGTGTCTCTTAAAGAAAAAAATTGCAGTTAAAAATATTGCAATATACTATTAATATAATAAAAAGGGTTGCTAGGCTTTTTGAAGAATGTAATCTGCTTTTGTTTATTTTATTATGTAATCGATAATGCTTAAGACGAAACGATATTATATAATCAAGCATCTTTTTATTTTAAAGTAGAGCAACCAAATCAAGAAGTCTAAAGTGTAATAATAGTTTTCTTTTTCAAAATGAAGCATTTACAGACGATGCTGTCAATAATGCGCCTTTATAAGTGGTTTGATGACAGTTTTTTCCCCCGTTGAATTAAAAGAGAAGTCCTTTCTCCCTTCTGACTTCTGATTGACAGGCATGAGCTCTTTTCAGTTTTTTTCATGTCATGCAGTATATTAATAGTATTCATCAATGCCCATGTCCTTGATTTTTCGGTGTTTCCTACAATTAACATTACTTAGCAATGTAGTTTTTCTCAAACGTTTTTTTCAGTGACAGGCAATACGTTTGCAGTTATAAATTTCTAATACTTACACGATAACCTGAACTACAACTAACTTTCTTATGTAATTAGTCCAATTAATAATTGATTGAAATTACAGTTTTCTAAACGTTAATGGAACTAATGAAAAACTCCAATTAGTACTGCTACCGTATACGTTGGGGAGTTTTTCTCAAAAAATAATAGAATTTTGCTCAAGTAGTTAAATACAAAAAATTAAATTGCTTACAATTCATAAATTTTTCTTGAATGTAAAGAAAAATTTTCAAAATTAAAACAAGAACTTACATTATGAATTGTGAAAAGATAATTTGTATAATTGCTAAGGAAACTAGAATAAATACAAGGTAGTATAATATTAATAATGATCATAAATTCCATGCTTAATTCAAACTTTTTTCAATAAGTATTTTCAACAAGTATTGATAGTCATTGTCTGTGGAATATATGAGCAATATTTTTTATTCAATATTTCAATATATGAGCTTCAATATATTATTCTTTTATTAATGCTACATTGTGTACTTTTTTTCCAAAAAAATCTTTTTGGAGACAGTAACAGTAAAAATAATCTATTTTTTATATTCAGATTATATTATTAAGTTGATTCTGAAAGTAAAATGCTTGTTTGTGTGACCAGCCATTATTTTACAATTTTTAAAAAATTAGAATTTTCGAAGTTTTTATAAACTTTTATAAAATGCACAGCTTTTAAAATATTTCAGTCCTTTTAAGTGATTTATGTTTCTTAGATTATTGGAAACAAAAGTTAGTATGGATTTGAAAATCTGTTCCTCCTTGTTGATTTTTAATAATTATTTTCTTAGTTAACATTGAAAAAACGCTAACACTTTTAAAAAATTAACTTTAACATTTTTTAAAAAAGTAACTAGAGATCCAGACCTTAATCCATACTATCTTTTATGGAAAATACGTTTGGAAGTATACAAAAGATTTCAAGACTCTATCTTGAATAGAATAAAAAGACTTAAGAATTAGAAAACACTTATATTTTCAAAATCAAAAGTCTGAGAAAAACACTTTAAAAGTTTATAAAGTCATAAAGGAAAATCTAATAATGCCTGTAAAGCTCTTATTTTTAATGAGTTCTTTTGCAATTTAAGTTCTACATTAAAACACTACTTTAATTAAATACGACTGAAAATAATTTTTAATTTAAAATATATAGCATTTGTTACAAAGAAAGGTTATTCAGCCTAATCTTAACACAATATTTTCACGAAACACAAAGCCTTTTTTTATGTACAAAATATTAACTATTCTAACTTAAGCTAAAAAATCATCAGGTTTGTACAAAAAATTTAATTATTTTTTTTCTTCAGTTTTCATTTAGGGCAGTTTAGCAAGTTTGAGTTTTTGTTGCGCAACTTCAAAATACTAAAATATGGTACTACAATATGTTTACTATAATGTAGTTTTGTACATCATTGAAATATTCAATTTTATCTACTATACTTGAATTCATAATACTTATATTCGGAAGTATAATTGCAGTATTAGCAGAGGGCTTATTTTTCGATACATCATTTTCAATATTATTTCATTTCTTCCAAATATTGTTTACTCATAGCAACCTGAGAAAGATTTGGCCATGACATTTTCTCAACAGGAAAAATAAATGATAAAGCTTTTAAGTTATATGAACTGTTTTTTTAAATAAAAAATTACTTTGAAATCAATCTTAATTAAGTATAACTATGATAACTCAAAAAATTCAAAACATTATCAAACAGAAATTATTTTGGTCATGAGAATTGAAATTAATAGCCGTCTTACACTGACAGAGTTGACTGCGCTCAAAAATACCTTTAATTAATTCAATTTAAGAGTGGAAAAATGCTTTAAAAGGAAACTGAAACCCAAAACCTAAGCTCAGAAAACTTCAAATATCTTCAAAACAAATTTGTTATCAGATATGAAATTTGGTGGAAAGCTTTTCAATGATATGGACTGCAAGAAAATGCAAAAAACAATAAATAAAATAATTTTGGTATTTTAGAAATTTGTAGGGTACCGTGTACCTTAAAATAAAGTAACATTACGACATATTCTTCAGAAACGGACTTCCTATTTTATTATCGTAAAAGTATATATTTTTTAATGAACTATTAAAGATATAGGACCTAAGTAAAAAAAAAAGTCCCTTCCCTATTTACTGTTAATTATCCTTTTTTCATAGCCTCATGTATCTTCTTAGTACATATAAACAAATTATCCTTTAGCAAAGGATTCTTTTTTCTTCTATTAATGTTCTTCCCACGTTTTGATTAAATCACATTTTAATAAACTGATTATATTGCTCCTATCGATATCAACTACTTCATAAAATTTTCCCAACGATCCAGAAAAATATTTTATCAAAGTAATTTTTTGACGAATCAAGATCTTTTAAATTGCTTGGCGAATAAAAATATTTTAAATATTTTATAATTAGTACATACACATAAATTGATTTCTTTTAAAAAGTAGACCACGCTTAGAATTTTTTTATTCATAATTATAGCGCAAGGAATAATAATTTATGTAAACATTTACTTTAGCAATTTTGTAAATTTTAAGTTTGAGTAATGAATTTATTTAATACTTTGTAAAATTTTATCAAAAAATTTCTATAAATTTATTTCTTGCATCAATAGTATAGGCACCTATCGTTTTGTCGTAATTACGGAAGGACTAACTCTCTAGAATATTTATTACTTTAGTTGTCACCTAAGTTTTGAATTCAGCATTCATTATGTTATTCATTCATGCTCTTGCGTGACTTAGTTCTATGATATACAAGCCAGTAATGTTTAAAAAAATGGATTTAATGCAATATCCCAGGTAAAAAGGCCCATAAAGAAGGTAAAAAACAGAAGAGGAAACGAAGTTGGAAGAAAAATTGCTGCATTCGCGGAAAAAGAGTCGGAAATACACGAAGAACCTTCCTGTCCGAAAATCTCTTCCAAGAGTGCCAAGAAAGAACAAGAAGTTTAGCATCTCGTATGTCCAGGCCATGTAGGTGGATTTTTTGGAGTTGTTGTGAAGCTAGAGCATTAAGGTAAATATTAAAAATGCTATTAACTTAGTATACTACAATGTCCTACTCTGAGTATATGCTACTTGCTTCTAAAAATAAATCTAAATTCATGTTAGTTTTTTTAATAAATTTATTACTTGATTCATTTTTCTTTTAAAATAAATTGTAAATGTGTTGTTTTTATTGTATTCAATGCGAAACTAAACGGTTTTTAATATTTCTGATTATAGTTCATTTTCTCATTTCCTATTTTATATGTTTAGTTCAATCATATTTTGATTAAAAATTTCTGTTGTTCTCATGATTTTTTTAAAAAATTTCGTTTATAAACTATTTTTTTTTTTCTTTTTGCTTAAAATTTTCTATTTTTCCTTCTCTACATATTTTTCTGATAAAAGTAATTTGAACTGTTCTATCTTGATAGTTTCTTGCTTATTGTTTTTCTTTCAGTTAGATTTCAGAAATTCAGTAAAATATATATTGATGATTTCCTATTTTGGCAGATAGAATTTTAATTCAATCTTGCCTGATTTATTTTCAGAAATTATACATACATATCTATCGTTATTCTGGAAAATAAATATTGTTTTTCACTTACGGATATAAAAAGAAAAATACCAATTTAAACTAGAATCTCTAAATTATTATTTCGCTTTCTCTCGAAATAGTAATTTGGATTCTAGTTCAAATTTGAGTTTTCCATTGAAGAAAACGATACAGATATCAGAATAATATTTTTAAAGGGTGTGCTCTTATTTTTAACACGCTTTTATAAGTTTCACTTGCATGTAACGGAATCTTAGAACTCGATTTTTACCCACTTAAAAAGATCGGATTCATTCGAAATTTCGCACACTTGTCAAGGACTGATGACAATACAATAGTTTCATAATTTTGTCCCATTGTCCTTTTCAGGATCGTCAGGAATAAGGATAATCAGATTTGGCGACAATTCCAGATAAAACGTCCAGATTTGGCGATTTATTGCATATAGCATTTTTAAATTTGGCGACTTGTTCCATGTACCATTTCCAGATTTGGCGACTAATTTCATACATCATTTCCAGATTTGGCGACATATTTCAGATCTAGCGACTAAAGAATAAAGTGTAACCCTAAAGCAACTGTTTTGAATTTAAAGCTAATTTTATGCAAGTATAAAATACACTTACGGTTAATAGAAATAAAACAAAAAAAAGTTTTTTGTATCTGAGAAATTGGAGGGTGGGTGTGTGTTAGCAATTTCTAAGCATAATATAAACATTTTTCTGAAAATGAAAATAAAAAAAAAAGGCTCCTGCATGTGGAAAAAAATAATTTGCGTTCTAAGTGCTAAATATTTTTTATTTTTATAAGGCAATAACTTTAGAAGTGATGATACGAATTAACATGAAAGGAACATGTTTAAAAGGTGAATAAATGATTGGCACTTCATATTACCATGCTTTCATTAACTCGCTTTCTTTAATGTCTGTCCGGGTGGAATTTTGTAATTGATTTTAAACTGTGTGACTTCCCGAGGAGCTAGATACTTGAAGTTTGGACCATAGATGAGAAGTGGATAACAATGCATGAAAATGTTAAAAAAGAAAACAAAAACGAAAAGGAGGAATTATATAATTTTAGTCCGTTATATACAAACATGGTACATTAAAAAAAATTTTTAATTCGAACTTTTTCTTTACACACTTTTATTTGTTTGACCTGTTCAAAAGAGACGGAATCTAATATAATGATACGGGACTCATTCAAGGCCTCGTAAACAGAGAGAATAAATACACTTCAGACCCGTTAATTAATATCCATTGAAGAGCAAGACAAATTCTACAGCCACGTAATTCCAGCTTCAAATATCAAACTCAAGGATAAATTTAACAATAAATAAATGATAGTTTAAAAAACTAAAAAACACGCTTTTATTGTAGTTCGAACTAAAAAAATGAAAAATAAATTATAGTTAAAAAAAAAAAAACACGCTTTATTGTAGTTCGAACTAAAAAAATGAAAAATAAATTATAGTTTAAAAAAAAACTAAAAAACACGCTTTTATACTGAATTGAACTAAAAAGTAAAAAAATAATTCTTAATAAAGAATAAAATGATTATATAACAAGAAAATGAATGTCATTTGGGTAAAAGCGTGGGGTGTTCTATTAATGTATGAATTGTCATAATTTTTAACTTCTATTCCGAAAAGCTGAATTAGTGTAAAAATGTAGTACAAAGCACCCCACGTTTTTGCCACAATGACATTCATTTTCTTGTTAATCATTTTATTCTTTATTAAGAATTATTTTTTACTTTTTAGTTCGATTCAGCATAAAAGCGTGTTTTTTAGTTTTTTTTAAACTATAATTTATTAGCCATTTTGTTTGACTTTTTGACATTTTCTATATTTTCCAGATTGAGTGTTCTAAAACGTCGTATTTCGAAGCTTTACGAATAATCCAGATCTGTGGTCTTCAAACTGTGTTCTACGGATCCCTGGGGTTCCACAAGGCATACCCAGGGGTTCCATGAGTCACAATAAAAAAAAAACCAAGAAGAAATAAATCTGTATGGAAAATGGATTCGCGTTTCTTATGAAGTTTATATATTTACAAGTATCTAAAGCTCATCTCCTATTCATTAAAACTGAAAACTTTATTTATGTATTATAACTTTTTTTGCAACAATTTCTTAACTTTTATTATAATATAATAAAAGAATGTTAAAATGATTTATCTTTATATATTTACTTCCTACTAGATTGTTTATATTCTATTGTTTACTATTTCGGGTTCCTAGAGATAATTTTATGCTCGTTAGTTATAGAGCAATGCCTCGCAAAACTAAATAGTTTTTTAATGGAAAATGCACTTTTTTGTTTTTGGGGGAAAACATCTATTATGAAAGAGAGGAAATAACATATCAACAAATTCGATGCTAAAATCTAAATTTAAGCAAGAATATCTTTTAAATTTTCGGTTGCAATTCATACAAAATACACGTGATTTTTCTCTCTCACACAACTATAAACATTGTGCTCAAGTGAAATATATTTGTCAACGTGAGTGACTACAAAAGCAAAATATAAAAACAAATTAAATTCAGAATAACAATGCGATTGAGTTTAATCTCAATAGACCTGGACTTCGACAATTTGTGTGAAAAAAAGCAAGCATATATCCCAGTTACTAAATATAATGCATGGAGAGGTGACACTTGAATCACAAATTATATTAATGAGAAAAATTATATTATAAAAATCAGACTAATAAATGTTTTACTAATAAATGCTATCCTTTTTTTTTTAAATGCCTTTACATAAGGTGCCTGTAACATGTGGATCTACTTTAAATATTATTTTTTTCGAAGTATGTGTATAGAATGGAGTTTCACGAAAACACTTTCTAGTTCTTGGGGCTCCACGAAAATACCTTCAAGTTCTAGGAGTTCCTTGAATTGAAAATTTTGAAGACCACTGCTCTAGATGACGAATTTCTTAATTTTGAGCCACGGTCAATGGATATGCATGACACGTGAGCTGGCATTTCACTCTACGAACTCCTCACAGTGTTCATTATTGAATATATGAATTATATTTTTACATAAAATATAAAGAGTTCGAACGAACAACTTTTTCTACCTAAGTGTACAACGTCGTTTCTAAATATAGTTGTTGAGGGGTGATACTGCTGTTTGTATTGCACTCTTTGGTTTCGAGGAATAATCGAACTCGTGTCCAGTGTTTTTTTTCCGTTGAGTCGTGGATTCCAGCTATGGTATCCCTAAGAACTGAGGCACTTTAAATTTGTTGAGGCTCATTGTCCTCAAGTTGGGGTGGTATGGAAGCTTGGAGAGATAGGAGCAGCTCAGATGTCGAACTTGTTACTTAAACGTAGTTTAAAAAAATATGGATTCGTTGCCAATATTCCAAGTGTATCTTCGAATTATGAACTTCGAAAAGGCGATTTTAGACATAATATATTTTGTCTAGCCTATAAAGAAGAACATTACGTATCAGGAAATCTAAACGCCCACTCTAAGCAGCAAAAAAAAGTGTAAAAAATTTGTCCAAACTAAAATGACAATAGGAAAAAGTAGAGACACAACGAAATCATGTCCCACAAACTCATTTATTGACGTCAAAAAAGATTCAAAGAAGGATGCTGTAATAATAATGACACATTGTGATGTAGCATAATTTATAATAGTGAATGAAAGAAGGGAGTACTTCTTAAGGGCTTTTGTGAGAAGGACATGTTAATCCTGTCTCCTGTAACAATGATTATCACTATGAAATTTTTCCCACTCTTTGGAATATTTCGTACGTAAACACTTTGATTTGCTCTCACAAGAAGTTTAGTGAACTTCTACGAGTATCTGGTGAGAAAAGGTCAAGCCACAGGTTCGCCACGATCAGTTCATCATACGGTATTTGTGACATTCAGGAAATGTCAGACCAAGTTGGAAAAGAGAACTACGGCCTCATCATGTTATGAACCACATATTAGTGTGTTGTGCGGAACCGGCAGCAATAAACCAGGTACTCTCTAGTAACAAATATAGAGCAACCAGATAATCATCACAGTGATACTTGCCTTCACATTAAATGATAATCTCTCTTTGTGTTTACTCGAGATATTTAAGTGCATAATGCTCTCAAACCAGTCATGTTCTTTCTGAGGATTGAAAATGCATTCTGATTAAAACAAAGCTTTATCAATAAATAATACTAAACAGGATTTTTATCTGGATCTCATCAACCTTACACATTCTAGTCAGTAGTCAGCATTTAAGAACTGAAAATTTTGCTCGTAAAAGCTTTGAGGGTATTTACAGTACACATCGTAAAGTGAGGTACACCAATATCTATTGCCACCATTCAAGTACTAGTGTAAGGTTTAACTTCAAAATCATCACAAAAAATAGTTCTTCTTCTTCATCCACACATTTCGAAAATGCCCCATATTAGTAACTGAGCGAATGAGCCGATTTCCTACAGTATTCTACTAACAGTGGCGAAGAAAAGGTGGCTTGGATTTGATATTTCATTTTTCGTCAATGTCTCATTTTAAAGTTGCATGTGAGGCAGTTGCGACGGACAACAGAAATTTTAAACCTTGAAAGTGGACGATATCTGAGCTGCAATTCACCTTCCACACAAACTTTCTCTTCTCACCAAAGTAAAGATTTAGTACCTCGAGAGATTTAACGGGCATCGGCCCTTTTACATGGTGGGTCTTCAGTTCCCCCAGGACTCAAATATATGGATCTCAAGCATCTGCCACTAGTGTGCGATCATGATTACTCGGCTGTCACGGCCGTGAGGGATGACTTGGAAGGAGAAGCCGCAGAAATCGCTTATGACGCTATCGTCGTGGTTTATATCCTTTCCCATTTTCTTGACCATATATCAGAGGAGGCAAATCTGTCAATTCTTCATAAGTTTAATTCATGCATGAAGTCATTTCTGGATTTTATCATGGTATTAATACAGAAGTAAAGATAGTTTCAAAGAATAACGGTAGTTTTAACTAACTTTCTTCAGAACGTAGATATGTCTAATGGCTGCAACAGTTGATGATGCTTCTTCTTACTGAAAATTTGCATATGCTTAATGCTTGACTGTGATGTTCTAGAGATGTACTATCTGTCCTGCATGAAAGAAATTGCATCAGAAATTCTCGGTCTATATAACCTTTTAGAATGGAATACGATCCTAGGTCCCTTTGTTAATGTTATTTGTTTTGATGTTTACAATTCTCCTATATTTTGTCAAAACCCATCCTTCTTAAAATCGTTCGTTGGACGAATTTTAAGCAAATTTACAAAAACTATTTTAATGAATATCGTATTAACTCGAATACTGTTTATTATATATACACAAGTGGTTATTAAAATAATGGAAACACATGCGAATAATAGTGTCATTTTTGAATGAGCTTCGTAAGCATTAAAAATAAAAATAGCTACCAGTTTTTTTATATCAACTGTAATGTATATATTTTGGTACTATGTGATATATGGTAGATTTATTAAACTTCTGTAAGTCTTGGATTTTTTTTAAAAGCTTAAAATGTCGGACCTCTTAGATTTTCAGAGGCCAATTGTAGGAGCCCGTATAGGCAAGTGTGACTGAAACATCCCAGTTTTTAGGCGCTTTTAGAGAGGTACAATGTATAAAGTCATAATAGCATACACACAGCTTGACAAAACAAAATAGTGGGCGGAAATATAAGCTCAATGAAAGAAACCGACGGGTATTGAAGTGGATTGTGATGTCTAAAAAGCGAGAAACTGCAGCAAAAGGGACCTCAGAACTCAATCAGCATCTGGATTCTCTAGAGTCAATTATTTCAGTTAGGAGGCATTTTCATAAACATAACATTTAAGGTAGAGCAGCAAATCCAAAGCCACTTGTAACAGATGATAATTTCAAATGTCGTTTGCAGTGGTGCCACACTCAAAAATCCGGGTCGATTGATAAAAAGAAGAAGTAATGTGGTCTGACGAAGCGTCTTTCTCACTTTTCCCTTCCACAGAATGGGTGCATGTTTGGAAGACACCTTCACAAGCGTATGACCGTGATTGTCTTTTTCCAACTGTCAAGCATGAAGGTGGGTCTGTCATTAGATGGGCAGCCGTGTCGTGGTTTTCTCCTGGATCAATCATAACCCTTAAAGGAAGGATCACGGGGGAGGTGTATAGAGAAATTTCACTGAGCAGGTCTATCCTAAGATGCAACTTTTATTTTCAACAGTAGATAGAATTTTCCAGGATGATAATGCAGCTATTCATGGAGCGAAACTTGTCCAATCATGGTTTGATAAACACCAGTATGGAGTTAAACATCTACCTTGGCCCATGTATTATTTTCCGTCTTAGAGTGCTCAATACGGAATCGATATCACCACCGACATCTCTCCCAGAACTTTCCCAATGTCTCCATAATAATGGTACAATATTACTCTATTCAGTACCTGTTTGAATCGATTCCTAGGCGAACCCAAGCTGTATTACATGCCAAAGGTGGTCCTACATCATACTAATAAAGAATTCTTTATAAATCTAAGGTATTTTTATTATTTTGACAACCACCTGTGAGTATATATGATATGTAGTCGATTTATTCCCTCTCTCTCTCTCTCATTCATAAGTATAACTGGAACATAGACAATCCTTAACTATTTACTGATTCAAAAATTGTCTAGGTCAACTGACATAAATAACATTCTAAAAGTTAACAGATACGGAAAAAATAAATTGCACATTCTCCCAAATAAGACTAGAAATTCTAGAAAAAAATAGTTAGTTAATAAATAACTATTTATTGTATTCTAGTACTATGTATATATTACCATAATTAGCTTATGAATAATTATAAAGATTAAATCATTCATATGGATGCTATAGGAAAATGAAATATTGTTATACTGATTATTAATGATAAAGTAATACGTTCAATATTTTTCAAAAGTTGTTCAAAAATTCATTTTTGTTTATTTTTTTGTAATAATTTTACACTTTTTGGCTTTAAGCTGTTAAAAATTCTATTTTTAGTTATTATTTTTTTTAAAAAAATAACTAAATAAAGATTTTGTATTTCTAAGATTCCCATAATAGAAATGAGTTTCTTTAAGTTTTATATTAATCCTTTAAATTTGCCTAACAATTTATATGTTAGGAATAAAATAAACAGAATGCATATTTAGCAAGTGTTTTTTTACAAAAAATATCAAAACTTTATCTAGTTATTTTACAAGAGTTTAACAACCTTTTTAAAAAGAAGAAAATAATGTAAAACAGTTTATTTTTTTAAGATCATCTCAGTTTTATGTACTAAAAATATTTTAAAGCTTAGCTCAACTATAAAACCTACTTTCATGAGTAGAGGTAGTACAAATTTTCACGAACCATGCTTTAAGGAACTTCTGCTAGTGCTTTAAATTATTTTATTACTTGCTTCATTTCCTTGCTTTATACCTTTTAGACCAGGTAAAGATTTTAATTATTAGGCTGTCTTTTTTATCTTCAATATTTTTTGGTGTTTTCTGTTTCTTGAGTAATATTTTACAAAATTATTTGGTAGAGCATTATGAAGTACTACATTTGTTAGACCAAAATGTGAAAAAGAAATATTTGCTATTGCTTTTTTTTACACCTTAATGTGTAAAATAATAGGTTCGAGTGCAAGTTTAGAAAATGATTTGAATCAACTTCGTAATTAGTATCCTAAGAGTATTCAGAAATTTATTATTAAACGTGATATTTGTGCGTGTTCCCTTTGTAAAAATATGGATATCTCTAAAATACAATGGAGTATCTATGTTTATTACTTTCAAGATGACAATCAAAATATCCATCCACAAATAAGCAAAACCCTCAAATTAAATAAATATTCGAGTCAACTTCCTATTTATTGATTTGGTTGGATGGATTTATTGGTACAAAGACCATACTTAGACAAACTACGTCATGCAATTGTATATTTACCAAAAACTATATATTTCATCTAGACAAAATCTCTAAATGAAAGAAATGAAGATAACGGTGATATATAAAGACAAGGAGAAGATTGAAAATAAATAATGTTTAACCAGCGAATCCCGGAAGTGCATCATCCATGTATACCCTAGACCCCCTTGGGAGAAAGAAAAGATCAGTTGGGCAACTATGGGTCATTAATTCCGTTACTTACCTGAAGAAAGTCTCAGGTGGAATGTGAGAGTGAAAGATTATATATGTGTGTGTGTGTGATGAATAGTCTTATTAATAAACATACTAATACATACATTTATATATACCAAGCCTGGGGGGGGGGAATCAAAGGGCATAAGATAAATATAGATGATATCACATCCAATTAAATCTTACGAATAAATTATTCCTTTCATATTATTTTATTTTAATTCTCGCGAATTACTAATAATATTCATGGAATTTTTATTTTTTCGTTCTGTAATTAAATTACAAAAATACAAGAGTTTTGTTCAATTGCATAATAACATTGTTACTTAGGCATATAAGAAATAAAAACAGATAATTATATAAGAAATAGTTGCGTTAAATTTTTGAAATGAAAAAATTACCTTTAATGAAAAAATAAACTTACCTAATTGTTTTTTTTAATTTTTAATTATTTCATCAGCACGTATGCTTTAAGGGATTGTAATGATTTAATAATATATAACGCATTTGATTTTATAATTTAAAATTATTTGGAAAAGGATTTTACAAACTTAACGTGGAAATAACTTTAGAATTTTTCTTAGTCACTAGAGAGGAAAAATCACATTGAAATAATTTATTGCAGATTATTTTACTTACTTTGTCAAAAATAAAGTAAAAAATATTTAGAATTTTTTTTAAATATAATTTCTAACAGGTATAACAGCGCGAGTGAAAAAGTATCATCCCCTTTCTGACATTCAACAATAACTAAAGAAATCGAAATCGCAGAAAATGCAAAATGAATGTGTTTTATAATTTCAACGATGCGTTTTTTTTGTGGCATGACTTGTGACAACAACTGCACCGACACAAAAAAGCCTAACGTGTGACTCTGGACGCCTATATATGGGGCACAAAAAGTCGACGTGTGACACATGGACGCCTATTATATGGGGCACAAAAAGTCGACGTGTGACACATGACACCGACCGCGAAAGCACACAAAAAATAATAGTAAAAAGACTGAACGTTTGACC